>JAYMFT010360102.1:0-22840 GCA_038088735.1 Panulirus argus
GGGGAGGATTTCCAGCCCCCCGCTCCCTATATATATATATATATATATATATATATATATATATATATATATATATACGAACATTACAGCAAAGGGTTCAAAAGCAAGAAGAATTACATTTGAAATATAACTTACAACAGCACAATTCTTCTCACCTAAAAATTGGTGCTAAAAAGACACATATATCTCTTATATGAACTGGGATATTGAGAAGATTCAGTATATAATGTATACTTCCAGACGTGACCATGAGTCCAGGGTACACTGTGCCTCCAACTATCCTCCCAAGGGGATACCACGCCCTTTCATCAAACCAGTTTAGGAAGTTGTAGAACCCATGTCTGACCATATGGGCAGTTGCTCTGTAGTTGAACCTGAAGAAGAAACCATTCTTGTTAGAAAATAATCTAATAACTTTTGAGACACCCACAGCAAGTGGTCAACTTCTTCAGAAGATTACTTGTCCCTCTCTTTTATCATGCTACACAAAAGAGTCTCACATTCAAGGACCAAGTCTAAAAAGCTATATCCAGTAAAGTATTGTCTTCCCTCCTATAGTAATCATTAAATCATGCAAACTGATTTATATGGATTCCTGGCAAACTGTAATGTGCTTAATCCTTCCCAGCAAAACACACACAAATACTGTATCCTTTGCTACAAACACAACTGATATTCTAACTGCAGGTAATGTATCATCTACATTAAAAGACATTTCTTAACAATAAAAGTACTCGCTACAAAAAAACACATGCAGTTACTCTAAAATACATTTCTAAATATGGAAATCCTTGGAAAATACCTGTAATCTGTTATCATTCCTCTCCCTCTAATTCTGTCTGATAAAATTTTGGTCTTGGACCTGTTCTTTATCTACAATTCCTGTTGACCACACAATGTGGAATAAATCTTTTAGAGGGCTTGATCTGGCTCACAGGCCACCCTTTGCCCACTCCTATAATAATGGAAGCTAAGTGAGGTTTTCATAAGTTTGGCTGATTTTCAGAAAAGTTTTTCCTTATCTAAATTGTGTGATCCCATTTTTTCCCTCATCCTCAATGCCCTACCTGCTTTCCGTTTTATCATTAGCTAAATATGTGCTTATTCTAAAGCCAACTCAAAGTATCCAAAAGCAACAAATAAAATGATATAACTTTACCCTGAAATGAACTGGGAGTATGAAAACTAATGTTTCACTGTTAAAAATTATTATCTTAGAACACAAATATTGGAATCAAAGACCTATACAATCGACCATGGGACTGAGGCTGTCTTCAACATCTAGAAATTTTTTGTGCCAAAGTGTACTCTTAAGAACCTTTACCGTAATATCTTATACAATTTTCTATGCATTAGTTGTATATTGTGTAGGTTACAGGGGGAACATTTGGAATTATCTTTTCTTATCCTAGAGTATCAAATAACTTAATAGCGAGGAGTATGAATGAAACCTAAGAAAATTTGGGAATAAATAATGTAAAAGTATCTTAGTGTCAGAAAACATTTATCGTGTACTCACTTCAAGCAGTTTTGTACTCATTATTGTCATCCACTAAGAAATAGCTATCACTGTCCTAAGCATGGCACAATGCTATGACAGGTAGTCTCTGGACCCAAACAAGAAGCTGTACAATTGTACTTTACATAAAACAGATTTTGATTACAGGTCTATAAGAGTCAGTCTTCTGCAGATGGATTTGGATCCTTTGTTGGGTAACAGGTTTGAAGTGTTCTTTGATAGCATTTGTGAATATGCTATGCATAACATTGTTTCAACAATCTAAGTTGAACCCCACTGGATCTCATTTATTTGTGCAGTATTTTCTATTATGTTATACATTAAGAACTAAGACTTTTCCTCAAGGTAATTGCTGTCTACAAGTACTTGGCTACCCATCACACCTGACAAAAGATTATTCATGTACATGAAGTGCATGGACGTTTAAGTGGTATAATTTCAGTATATAATTTTGTGCTCAACAAAAACTAGTGGGTATTTCACTGAACTAAAAATCTATTTTGCTATCTTTCACATTCTAAACTGTGAAAAGAGCACTTCATTTAAATAGCTAAGTTAAAAATTCTGTTGTAATATAAAATGATACAAGATGACAGTCATAAAGTTAAGAGGTCACACTGTCAAGCTGTTAATGTCACTACTTCCATTTATAGTTATTAAAGAGTACTTGTAAGTTATCTGATACAAGGTTATTCAAGAAGATATAGGTCAAAAAGTCTGATATGTATCATTTTCTATCCTTGACAGTTCAACTTTACTCTCCTATGGAAAATATATTTCATGAATAATTCTATATCTAAATGATAAGCAATGAAGTTCTTTTTGTAAGGTTCATTTTTTGTGGGCTTGGTTAGATTATTTTTTATTTTTTTTATATAACTACAAATTAAAACCAACTTTGGTCACTGAAAGATTTTGTTCTGCAATGACAGTTTAGTATTTGAAAAATTAAGTAAAAGTTTCAAAGTGTGATTCTGAGCATTATACTTTATTCTACAACATAAATAAGGAATGAAAAGTGAGGGTTACAAATATGTTAAATGTGGGACTAGATAATACAAAAATGATGAAACACTTCCATAAAACCAATAATCCCCACAAAAAAAAAAAAAAAAACATCTAAACTTCCCTGACAGCTGATATTTACCGTATTTTTGGTACCTGGAAAATAAGACTGATATGGTCACCATATGCAAGGACTTGGAAAGCAATGTTTATGTTCATGTAGGTACAAACAGATTTCATTGTATACCTGACCAAGTGCCGTCAAGCATTGGACACTGCAATAATTCAAATATTTTTTTCATATCTGATCGCAATTTTCTGCATTAGCGAGGTGTCACCAGGAACAGATGAAGAAAGGTCGCACCCGCTTACATCCATTCAATAGCTGTAATTTGTAATACACCGAAACCACAGCTCCCCATCCACAGTCAGGCCCTACAGACTTTTCCATAATTTACCCCAGACAATTCACATGCCCTAGTCCAGTCCAATGACAGCATGTTAACACCAGTATATTACACTGTTCACTCTATCCCATGCACACCTTCACCCTCCTGATGCTCAGGCCCTAATTAGTCAAAACAATTTCACTCCATCCTTTCACCTCCAATTTGGTCTCCCCACTCTCCTTGTTCCCTCCACTTCTGACACAAAATATCCCCTTTGTCAAACTCTCCTCACTCATTCTCTCTATATGTCCAAATCATTTCAGCTCACCCTCTTTAGCTCTCTCAACTGCACTCTTTTTATTGCCATGACTTTCTTACCCTTTCATTACTTACTTGATCAAACCACCTCACACCTTATATTGTCCTCAAACATTTCATTCCAACACATTAACCCTCCTTCGCAAATCCTTATCTATAGCCCATGCCTCACATCCATATAATATTGTTTGGAATACTATACCTACAAACATATGGCCTATGACACACACTTCCATGGCTCCAATTGCTGCTACATCTACTCCCTGGTATCTAAAACAATTAACTTCCTTTAAGTTTTCTAAATTCAAACTCACACCCCAACTAACCTGTCCCTAAACCCTGCTAAACCTAATAACCTTGCTTTTATTTATATTTACTCTGAACTTCCTCCTATCACACACACTTCCCAACTCAAGTCACATACTTCTGCAGTTTCTCACTCAAATCTACCACCAGTGCAGTATCATTAGCAAGAAACAACAGGCTCACTTCCTAGGCCCTCTCATATCCAACACACTGCATACCCATTCCACTTTCCAAGACTTGAATTTACTTTCCTTACCAACTCATCCATAAAGAAACTGAACAACAATAGTAACATCATACACCCCTAACACAGAACCATTCACTCTCCTCTCTTCCTACAACTACACATGCCTTACATCCTTAAAAAAAACTTACTGCTTCTACCAGCTTTCATTTCAAAGTATATATTCTTAAGACCTTCCACAAGGTATCTCTATCATGTGCTTTCTCCAGATCTATGAATGCCATATACATATCAGTTTCTCTTAGTATTTTTTTCAAACACATTCTTTAAAGCAAACACTTGATCTGCACATCCTCTATCACTTCTGAAACCACACTGCTCCTCCCCAATCTGATGCTTTGTACATGCCTTCACCCTCTTAATCAATACCCTCTCATACAACTTACTAGATATGCTCAAGACTTATGCCTCTGTAGTTTGAAAACTCACTTTTATTCCCCTTGCCTTTATAAAATGGTGCTATACATGCATTCTCCCAATCCTTAGAAAGCTCACCATGATCCATATATACATTGAAAATCCTTACCAACCAATCAAGTCACTCCCTTTCTTATTGAATACAACTGCAATACCATTAACTCCAGCAGCATTGCAACATTTCACCAAACCACACTCCAAAATTCTCTCACTTCGTATAACACCCTGACTCAAACATCTAGCATCTGCTTCTCTATCATCAAACACATTCAACAGGATTTCAAGATACTCACTCCATCTCCTCCTCATGTCATCACAAACTGTTACCACTTCCCCTTTTGCTCTCTTCACCAATGTTCCTATTTGTTCACTTTTTTTTTTTTTTTTGCAGCTTATTAACCTCCTTTCAAAACATATTCTCTTTAAAGTTTGCTGATACTTGCTTAACCCAATTCTCATTTGCCCTCTTTTTCAACCCTTGCACCTTCCTCTTGACCTCCTGCCACTTTCTCTTCTACATCCCCCAATCATTAGCACTCCTTTCCTGTGAGTACTGCCCAAATTCCTCTCTTTTTTTCTTTCACTAGTAATTCTACTTCATCTTAACACTCACTACCATTTCTAATTCGCCCACCTCCCACCTTTCCAATGTCACAAGCAACTCTCGCACATGCCAACAATGCTTCCCTAAATACCTCCCATTCCTCAATCACTCCCCTTGCTTCATTTACTCTCACCTTTTGCCATTCTACATTCAATCTCTCCTGGTATTTTTTCACATAAGTCTCTTACCCAAGCTCACTTACTCTTACCACACTCTTCTCACTGTCACTATTTCCTCTTCCAGAAACCTATACAAATCTTTATCCTGGCCTTCACATGATAGCGGTCAGAAGTCCATCAGCTATCCCTCTAAGAATATGTACATCCAAAAGGCTCTCTCTTACATGCCTATCAGTCAGTTAACATGTAATGTCTACTGACCATCTCTCCTATTCACATGTACATACTTGTGAATGTCCCTCTTTTCAAGCCAGGTATTTCCAACCAGTCCCTTTTTTAGCACACAAATCCACAAGCTGTTCACCATTTCCATTTATAATAATGAATACCCCATATCCTCAACTTCCACATTACTAACCTCTGCATTCAAATCACCCATCACTATTACCTGGTCCCTCATCAAAAGTACTGACACTCATTCAGCTACTCCTATGACACTTGCCTCTCATATTTTTTCTCATGGTTAGGTGAATAGGCACTAATAATCACCTACCTCTTGCCATCCACTTTCATTTTTGCCCAAATTAGTTTGGATATTACTTCCTTACATTTTATCACACACTCCTGAAGTAGTTCAGGAGTAGTGCTAAACCTTCCTTTGCTCTTGTCCTTTCACCAACCCCTGACTTTCCTCCTATGACATTTCCAAATCATTTTACCCCTTTACCCATGAGCTTTTTATTATTCAAAGCCAGAACATCCAGGTTTCTTTCCCCATACATACCACCTATCACTTCTCTCTTCTCATCTTGGTTACATCCACACATGTAGACATGCCAGCCTGAACCTTCAAGGAGGAAGTGCACTACTTGCATGGCTCTTTCTTCAGTTCAATCGTTTAGAAATTGATATAGAAGAAGAGGTGATGTTTCCAGCTAAATCAGCAGAAACTATGAAACCACCTTACCATTGTGGCCAATATTTACATTATATTTCAATACAGCGTTATAGTCAAAATATATGAATGTTTTCTGCATTCATCGCAATGTCAAATATGTAATGGAATCTGTTCGTCTAACATACATACCTTACACAAAATGTAATAACAGATTATAAATGGTAACCAAAGCATCACTTAATTTTCAAACAGCATCAAAAATAGCGTCAATATTTGCAGAGTGAGAACGTTAAGTAAGATTTCAAAGGATATATTGGTTTTTTCTTCAAAATAAATTTTTCCTGTAACATAGGAGCAAGCCTATTAAATTTGTCACAAGATGAAGGGACAAGTTAAATGCTTTAATGGTAGTAGACTAAGTTCTAACTGTAAATCACATGAAAAATAAAGTCCTCAAATTCTATGTTTACCATACTGAAATGAAAGAAATACATGTAAAAGTAAAGGATATATACAAACAAGTTTAACTCATACAGCCATGGTATTACAGATAGCTCTCAGTTAATTACATGGAACCATTAAGTGAAACACTTCTTCATAATAACAATGGAATTTTACCAACGACAGAACCTAAAAATCATGTTACCAAGTTTTTATGTTTTTTTTTTTTTGATATTTTCAATATCCCTTATAACCCTACCTTTAATGAGTTAGCTAATTTCATGAGATAAGTTATATAAGTGAAAGGTGAAAAACCTCACCTTAAATCGTTCTTTAGTGGCATGAATTATTCCATAACAGCAGAACTGAGATCATAAACCTTAGACTTGCACATCCTCTTTCACAGACATTATAAATATATTATCTTTAAAAAGTTTGAGAGTATATCCAACAAAGAGTACTAGGGGAGAAAGAAATGGTGGAAGATTGCATGGAATGGTGTATGCAAAGGACACAAGGACAAGGATAGGTAAAGACCCTTTTGCCATGGCCTCCCACCAGACAGGAGTTTCACAAGTATTGAGCATCAGAGATATAGAGATATATATATATATATAGAGATCTAACAAAGTGGACAGCGGATATTAGGGATGCGGCAGTGCAAGGATTAAAATACAAGGAACATAAGGCAGTAATTCACAATCCAAAACCTTTCTTTCATTTTCTAAATGCTATGTAATTGAGGTCCCCAACTTACAAATGTCTGACCTACAAAGACCTGTACTTAAAAAAACACACACACCCAAAAAAAAAATTTACTTCCTAGTCCAACATACAATCAATTACTCATACCTGCGAACCATGTTACCACTTAATATGATGTTCTATTAACTATATTCATTTTGGAGAGCAATATTTAATACATTACTACACTCAGGTATAATTATGCACTCTAATTTTATGCATTTCTTTTTATTTTCAAACTTATAGGCAGACTGACTCATAAACATGCTCCTGGAACCTATTCTTAACCTTGGTACCTCTTGTACCAACATTTCAGAAAAAATCTGAATATATTCAAGGCTAGTTTTGGCATGTAGGCATAAGTGTTAGCTTATCTTCCTTAATATTCATAACTGCCTTATCTAATATAAAAAATTATATCTAATGCTCAAAATCACATTCCCTCAAGGTAATTCTATTCTCTATACAATGCATCACCTTTGCCAAGCAAACCAATATTCAAACTTTCAATGTAAAGGTAAACTAGTAATTAAAATTTTTTCTATTACCCACATTTTCCAGCTCAGCACCCTACTAAATCAGTGAGGTCTTAACTGAATTACACTCCAAATCATCTCATCCTCTCTAGTTTAAATCAATGTGCAACGATGTAATTCAATTTTTTTCCACTTCTACTAATGATGATGTGGCACTAAATCATACCATTTGGTTTCTTAATGTTCTATGGTGCTATCTGAACTCATTTCCAGGTCTGTCAGGACTAAATGCATACATGTATATTTTTGTTACTGATTTTCATCATTCTTATGAACCATCTGAACCACAATATGCTGATTTCTGAAAATATGAGGAAAAACTCATGTCTGTATGTGGCATTTGTAAACAAGTATCATACAGAAATAAGAAATGGCAAGACAGCATAGTAAAACACACAATAATATAAAATAAGTCAAGACATGGCTGAGAGATGCCATTTTTATAGGTTTAATATCTTAGTTTTTCTAATATGGAATCTTTGCTTCTAATATAAGAATAAAGAGTACAGGATTTTGCTTTACTAGCCCTTTGAATCTATATCTTAATGTCAACTGACTTGGTGGAGAAAATGTGGGGTTAAATAATAATACAAGATTGTAAAATGAGTAAGTCAAATAATATGCACTTTTAACATTTAAAGACTGCCCGTGAAAATCTCAATATTACAAAATCTCAAGAGAAACATGCTGTACTCCACTTATCTCAATGTTCTCTCGCTTGGGTGCCAATGTAAACACTGAGTTCAGATAAACAGAGAAATATAAGAATTTGACTCTATATGGAAGAGATCTCGTGAACATTCATTAGAGCCGTAAATCAATTAAGACATCTGAACTCACCCAATATATATGAAAATCTCAATCATGATTAAGATAGATTCCAACATTACAAGGCATGGCAGCAATCATTAGAATACATTATAATAATGGATAAGCAATTATGCACTCTAAAAGTAAATTTTCTAATTACAGCATTATATGCTTTGTATTTCAACATAAAAACCAATAATAAAGCTCAATAAAATTTGAACAAGCACCAGGTGAATGACATAGTTCAAATATCTGCAGAATGGTCACTTTCTAATGTTTTCTGGACACTATAAACATCTCTCCAGCTCCCTTACTATTCGCAAGGTTTCAACGAAAATGCTTGGAATGCATCACAAACTGGAAACCGTTTATTTTGGATGGTTTTACCCCACTGCTTAACTCCAAAGACCTGTCTACTATACGTAAACAAAATTAATGTGAGTTACAGGTGCTACACTTAAAATCCCACCCTATAATACATCTACACATTTCCTACAACAATGCATTCCTCGAAATTTCGATGATTTCTATCTTCCAGACAGGTGGCGTCCGTAAACTAAAAAATCATTCAAGAAACAAATCCTAAGTGAAAACGTCAGAGACTAAACGTGTTGTCCATACTTGAAACCTCCTACAATGCTTACCAAGGGTCAAACTCGTGGATGATGCTTTCGAAGCGAATGACTGCAAAGAGTCTTGAGAGGAAACCAGCTAGCCATGCCAGCAACAATACCGTGAAAACCAAGAGGCTCTTAACACCCAGAGGGCTCGACATGCCCGGACTGCTCTTGGCCTGAGTCCGACCCATCCTCTCGTGTAATCTGAAGCAAATCCCTCACTGACTCGTCATCAGGGTTCACCTGCACGCCACACCCGCCTTCCTTAGTCAATCCTGTGTCCTTGTTGCTGACTCACGAGTCGTTTTTAAAATCTATAATTGTCAGTCATGGGGACCATGGGTCTTGAAGTGACACTTAACCTGGATGTAAACAAAACCCGGCTGACGCTGCCGCCGGTGGCAATGTGCGATTGGTCGAATACTTGACAAATTACGGCTACGAAGCGCATTGGGACACAGTTTTCTGCAAAAAAATCATCTGAAATTACAAATTTCTTTGATAAAAACTACTCTAAATAATACACAGGACAAAATTACATATGTTAAGCACTAAAGATCATGTCTGGATATAACGACTCATGCGATACATCACTTTGTTGAATTGATAAAACTGGTTTGTTAATTACTTTCAGTAATGTACCATCGAATCATTATCCTCTCTAAATACCCCTTTATAAGAAATGGATCATCTTCCTATGGCAGTTGATGCTGTAATATCGACAGCTATCATTCGAAATAATAAAAGTTAACTGAACATGATCTTCTGCATTGGACACTATTCTCTTAGGTTCTTTTTTTATTATTATCAGCTTATGATTTACATGTGCAACATACACTTTCCAGTATCAGAACTGTAATATATCATAGACGAACGTGAGCACGTATATAAGTATACAATATATCTACATAGAAACCTCGTTTTCCAGAATGTAAAGTGCTCATTATTTCAGGTAAATTTCCTATTGATAACAAGACATGAATGCGAACTGTCAAGAAACTCACAGAAATAATGCACAACTTAGACGGCATTTTGTACATTATGCATTTCAATAGAGACATGAAGTACACTTTTGTACCAAACGGTTTCCTTGGACATTGTTGAAACTTTTGCCTATATTAGGTTGATTCGATTTATTATAATCAATTAAACCAAGTTCAGCAAAAGTTTTCTTCGGTCATATTTCAATGAGGGTCATATTAAACTTCAGAGGATCCCATATTAGTTATATAACCAGGATTAGTCCAGTGCTATGTTCCCAGTCGAGAGAAATGCTGTCGTCCGTATTCTTCAGCTGAAAAAATGAAACCTGATATTATAAACATCTATTAAACGATAATCATTTATCTTGGGTAAAATAATCAGTGGAATTTAAAATCTATAAAAATTAGCGAAGTAATGTCTAATCTTGTATATTTGCCTAAAAAAATTGTCGAACATTGTCAGGTTACATGGGCCTGAAAAATGGCGGCAAACTTAACTTGTGTTGACAACGTACTGAAATTGAGTCTAACATTACAACTTATGCTCCTGAGGATGGAGGATGCAACTCCTCCATCTCCCACCCACCTATGATATAAATATCAACGATTTATACGCGGTATACTAGATTAAGTCATACAGAATACGTAAATATGTATAAAGCTATAGTAAAGAAATGCTTATATGATAGGCATAAAAATGGCATTGCTCCAAATCATGCTTGATATGATCCGACCGAATTGTACTCAGTATCGGTACATAACCTTTGTATACTGGAGAGCTTAGCTGTTCGTTACACAAAATGTCATCATTGTTTAATGATGCCCATAATCTCACTGATCATGAAGTTATCTCGTAACTCACAAGCTTCCTGTTTAGATCAAGGGCGCCCACAATTAATTCCTATTGATGATATGATTTTAAGGTAATTTTGTAAAACACTGGAAGCTAACGATTATTCAGCGCCTTTTAGCGTGAAAAGATATTTGAAAAGTTAAAACGATTCGTAAATACCTGTATTGAAAATTTTCGTCCAATTTGTAAGATAATGAAAATTGTGACAAGTTACTTAGTTCAGCAGTAATATAATAATAACAACAACGACAACAGTAATAATAATGATAATGATTTAAAAATGTTTCCATATTTGTGAATTTATAGCACTTCTACCAAAGTCTATATCATTGATATTTCCTCCATGTGGGTCACTTTGTTATGAGCTTCCGTCAAGACCCTTTCTCCCAAAGTTATTCTTCCCTCTGACTTTCGACGAGTCTTTTGTTTGGTACCTCCTTTCAGTAAGAAAATTCTTTGGCTGACCAAACGGCTAAACATTATTCCTTCAGTTGTATTAGGATGGATGCCCTTATTCAATAGCAAGCCAATCGGGTGGATTAACACATTCATTTTGCATACACTTCGTTTCACTCGTTAACGAGGGCGTATCAGGAACAGACGAAGAAATGGTTAGATGGTCACATCCATTTTCTAGCCGTCATATTTAATGCAAAGAAACCACAGCCCGTATATATGTAAAAACATAAGTTTCTTATAACGTCAGTCTGTGACCATATTCGAGAGATTCAAAAATATGCAACTTAAACTGGTAACTAAAATCATCCACATTTTTTAAATATGAGACAGAAAATGGATATGTCAAAATAAGAGTAAGTTACTTCTAATTCTTTGTGTAACCACAAGAAAGCAGTCTGTTATTGCACAGTACTCTGTAAAAAGATAATCAGAAAATAAATGCCTTCCTTCAAAGGAGTAAACTTCTTAAATGGTAGACAACATGGCTTTGAAGAGAGATGCTGTGTAATTAAGTAACAAACCCGTTACTTGTTATTTTCACATGAGTATGAGCTCAGACTTAGACCAGAGAGATGGATGGGCTTACTGCGTTTCTCACCGCCAGAGAGCCTTTGGCACTCTACCCATCGGAGGTTGATAAAGAAGCAAGATCTACAGGCAGGGTTAAGAGTTAAACTCTCTTGCTGGATTGAAGATTATTCATATGGAAGAGAACAAAGGACACAGATAAGAAGTAAAATCTTTAAGTGGGTTGAAGTTACAAGTGGAATGCCTAAGGTTTACTCGTACTCTTGGTGTATGTCACTGACTTGCCAGAAGGAAAAGGCTCATGCCTAAACATGTTTGCATATGTTGCCAAGGTCATATAAAAAGTAACGATTGAAACAATTGTATCAGCTTACAGGAAGACTTGAAGAGACTCGAAAGTTAGTCTGATAAATAGATAAAGATTTAATCCAAGTCCAATAAGGATGGGATGCAGGAAACGGTCTAAGTCTGAATTCTACTTAACGGAAAATAAGCTACAGGATCAATGTATGAAAGAAACCCAAGGGTCAGCATTATACCAGTTAGTGGTCAGATCTTCATATCAGAATTGTAACTAGCAATTTCCACTGTAAAAGGAGTGAGTTTTACGCTTGGGTTGCTCCACCTCTTGAACATTCTCCACTCTCATACAACTTTTTCCATCTATGTGCTGTCTGCATTAACCACGTCTTCAGTCACCTTATTCCATTCTTACAAGCTTTTATACCATAATAGTATTATGTACATATTTTTAACAAGTTTCTTCCTCAACATCATGTTATGTCCTATGGTTAATCTATCCCTATATCCACTATTCACTGTCTTTGCCATCAGACTGTGTTAAAACTCAAAGGTTAAGAGCTGGTCAACCTCACTGTCCTCTCTTCCAAGGTGGACAACTTTTAAGCTTCTAGCCTTTCCCTGTATGTCAGCTGTCTTCATTCTGGTGACATCTTTGTTGTCCTCCTCTGGACCTTCTCCGTTAGCTCTTTGTGCTTGTTAAGTATATTCAAGTTTTGGTCTTATTTAGGACATGAACAGCTTGCTAGATGTTTTCTTATCCATGCACTTGACAGTTATTCAAATATTTGCCAGTAGATAGTGTCTCCCTAACTAATCTCCAGATCTGGGATTCTGGCAACAGGTTGGGGAGAATGTGAACTCCTAAGTCCTTCTCCCATATAAAACCTTGAAGCATATTTCTTGCTAGATAATTATTACATTTATGTCTTCATTCACTCTGTCCCTTCCTCATTACTTTACATTTGCTTGAGATTAATCTTATCAAAAATCAGTCAAGTAAAAAATAATTGGGTGATAGTAGAAAGATCATAGCAGTTTCCTTTCTAGGGACTGGCAGCACCACGGAATATGTTTAAGATAAGAAATCTGGATTTTCAGATAGGGATGAAATGGAAGAGCAAAGATTGGATATAGCTTAGAGGCACATTTCTGTAAGACCTATGTAGGTATGCCATATGCCTTATCCACATGGAGATGGAAAAGTACTCAGATTATACATGAGGAGAATATGAGATGGAATAGGTTCATTGGGAAACGGGCAGAGGATTAGAAAGAAAATCATTTTAAGTTGAATTTGAGGAAAATAAGTTACCAAAAAGAGTAGCTTTATCAGTAAGGGAGTTAGCTATATTCTGACCAGGACTGAAGAGAGGAAATGTTAAATTACACGAATTACTAGATATATTGTTAGATAAGTACCAAAAAGATTTGTCAATTTAGTCAACACAGTTTCTGATATGATGGTGTGCTTGACTTTATCAAGAACAGCTCTGCAGTGATTCCAGGGTAGAAATGAATGCAGAGTGAGTTTCAAGGAAAGGGAAGAATTTTATGGCCCATTATTCCTTGTAGAACAGGCATCAAGGCAGGAGCGATCAACCAGTGCCTCATAGAAGGAAAATTTGGTTAATTGATTGTTGGACTCCATTCCAGCCGAGATTTTCTGCTATGCATTCAGCACAACTTGAGACAGTCTCTTATCAACAAAGCAAAGCTTGTCCCAGAAAAAGCCAATTCAAAAGTTTTACAGGGAAAACCGATGAGCCCTCATAAAGTTGGCGTTTCAAGGGAGGGTATGGATGGTTAGCATCTCCAATTATAATCAGAATATTGCACAAATCTTCAACTAAACCCTAGTCATGCCATCACGTACAGCATACCAGTGTACAATCTTCCTGTATGGTAAACCCTCTGGTCTGGGGGACATATTGATCGTCTCTTCGGTACAGATCTTTTGTCAAGGGCTTCGAACTACGTCTTCCTGTAAGCTTATGTCAATAAAAGAATTGAATTGAATATGATGTATTTATTTCTTTTCTGGAATGATAAGGGACCAATTCTATATTTATGGGCTACAGAAGTTTCATACATTGATTGTTTTTATCTTAAAAGTAAATTTGGTTGACTCTCATATCAAGAGAGGAGTTCCTATTTTTTCATAATATCAATTTCATCTCACTAAGCAAGTTTGGTTTTGTCCCCACATAATCATTTGCAATTTTCCATAGTTTTAATTCAAGGAATAATAAGAAATCAGGTAATGGGTTTGAACAGTTTGTTCAGTCTGTCCCTGACATGCACCACTAACATTACAGAACATTTTTTTATAAAACATCTTTAAAGGGATTAATATAAAACAATAGTAACACTTATGTCAAGAGAGAATTATGGTCGAAAAAAATTCATGTTTTCATGAGTTATATCTGTTCAATATCATATTTAAAGAAAACATAATATCTCAGTTTGCAATTGATAATGACATACTTATAAATTTTCATGTTGTGCAGATATGGGTATAAGTATGTTTACATCATGTATGTCATTACAGTATTCACATGCCGTGACCAAAAATTTTGTTTTTTAATATAACTTCAGTTGGTACCTTATAAACAACCAGAGTAACAAATAACATTTGTATGTGATGTATATACATATATTAACTTACTCTCCTACCCCTGGATCCCCTTCTATGGGAATCTCTTAGTGCTCAAAAACTAGCCACATCCACCAGGTGGAACCATAAATCAAGAGCGGTTATGGTGAGTGCATGTCATGCATAAGGTGTGCTGAACAATTTAGGAGTAAGTGTCCAGTGTCTACAGTATGGTAGCTGCAACTTGGGCATGATGGGTCTAGTGGTTTGTTGAATCAGCATTTGTAATGTTGTCGAATACATAGAAACTCAAATATGCCTGGAGAGTAGTTTCCAATGGGTGTACAATGGTAAAATGGACTTTAAAATTGGGTTGGGAAGGCAGCTGTCTACCGCTTGCTAAATTATACCTTACGGTTTATACTGTGAACAGTATGTTTTGTTAATGTTATGTTTTGAGTTGGAGGGGGTGGTCTGTGAGTATACATTGCTTAACCCTACTTGGCAGTTGGTGACTTGCTGTGGTGTGAGACGGTGGGAATAGTATACAGCAGTATCACAGAAATGAATGCCAAGCACACTGCAGCAGAATATATATTTTTTTTTATTGTGAAGATGCTAAAAATGTTTGTGGATGCTAGGCAACCAATGATTGCTTTGAGTGCCCTGTTCTAAGTGGTTTACATATCTGTATGTTAGCTTTTGACAGGATGGATGAGCAAGCTGGTGAGGCGTACCTCGAAGTGAAGATAGACAGAGTTGGAGAGGATGAAGTTTGTGGAGGATATTAAGGAATTCTTTTCCCTGACTATAACTGAGGCTGGTAAAGGTTCTGAAGGCATAACATTTGTTTCTGGAACTTTTGTTGATGTTTGCAGAGTGAGGAATAAATGTTCTATGTGGTTCTCAGAATAGATTATTTTTAAAGTGGTGGTGACTGACCATTCAGCACGTTGGGGTGTGTAGGTTTGATTCACTGTGTCCAGGTTTGAGGGTGAAATTGGAATTCTGTAGGGATGCAAAATTCTTTTGAGAGAGAATATTCTTGTGGTTTAATGTAAAGGCGCATGTTTGTTACTGCTAAAGTTGTGTAAAGGTGCCATGTTATGACGTTGTCATCTGTGTACAAGAGGATTTCCACTTTGTAATCAAGAGGAGGTGTTGAGAGATAGTAAGACAGTAAGGAGAGTTGGATAAACAATGGCGCCTTGAGAAGTGTCACTATAGAGGCTGAGGATTTTTTGGAGCTGAAGTCTTTGAGAGTGACTTTATTATCAGCCAGCTATAAAACTGGCTAACCAATTTTTGTAATTATTGTGCAGGGTCATGTCACGTATCTACAGTGCTGTGCGAGAATGGAATATAATGCTGTTTATTGCCTGTAATACTGCATGGGAAGGGGATGTGATAGGTTAAAGCCATAGAGGACATGTGAGGTTTATGGGCAATGTAGTAGTGGAGTCACCAGGTCTAAAGCCATGCTATGTAGGTGAGAGTGAGATACTTTGCTTGATTGTTATGAATCAGTTTTTCAAGGTGATTGAATACTGAAGACTAAGCCTCTCAATGGTTACACAGAGTGAAAAGTTACCTTCAAAAAGGTTGTACTATAGTCAATGAACTGAGGGCAGTACAATTTTGTCAAGGACCTTCTCATTCCAAAGGAATTCCATCATTTCCCTGCTAATGAGAGAGGAGCGGCCTCAAAGTTGTAGGAGCCCCACACTAAGGGTTCTGAGGACGAATAATACTAAAGTTTTGCGATCAAAAAGTTCTAAGAGTATGTCGTTCATGACTGTACAAAGTGGTTAGGCAGTACAACAGGCTTTTTATAAAGAGGTTCTGATTAGAATGAGGAATGAGGTTAAACCCAAAACAGCTGTTTAAAAAAGGTTGATGGTTTCTGCACTAAGACAACATTCATTTCACTCAATTTTTTGCTTAAAAAATCCTGTTATACCACACCTTCCATGTTTGCTTGACCTCACCCCATATGATTTTTTGTTCCCAAACATGAAAATGAGGCTGAACAATAGAAGATTTGATGGCATTCCAGCCATCCACAATAATGTGAAAGAACTTGATTAATTCACAGTTGAAAACTTCTAGCATTACTTCAATAAGTGGCAGAAACATTGGGAAACTTGCATATCATCAGAGGGAGATTACTTTGAAGGGGGCTGCTTATAAGAATAGTGTACAGTTCTTTAAAATAAAGGCTTACAAAAGTCTTTGAACTTTTTGATCACAACTCGTACATACCTTTTACATTTACCTTTCTGCCACAAGATCCCCTTCTATGGGACTCCCTTAGTGCTCAAAAAGACTGCCACATTCACATGGAGTCAGGCAGGTCATCACATTTTATGGTTATAAGATGACTGAAGACAGCAAGCAATGGCACTGACCCTGGGTGAACATCATAGCCAAAGTAGTTACGACATAAATCCTTCTTTAGTTTCCACATTCTCTAATGGCTGCAATTATTGAGAAAGAAGATTTGCAACACAGGACACAAACAAAATAATATAAGAGTGGGAAGCAGAAGTTAGCTCTTATGCTAAAAACAGCAATAGAAAAACAAAAATACTGTATTACCCTACACCTATGTTTTCTTTCACATGTTATCTTTTTCACTTACTGTACTGCAGCTCATAAGCTTTTCACACACACAAAAAAAAAAGTAAAATGTTCATTAAAAGATACTGTTTTATGCTTCTGACTTGCATCAAGAGGGTCCATATCCCTGTAATACATGGAAACAAATTTCTCTTGAGGAACTGATACTGTTCCAAAGCCAGGATTCTTGTCATTAATTCATTCAGAATTTCTTTAATTTCCTAAAAGTTCCCTCTGTAAAATACAAAGGAAATAAAAAAACAGAGAAGATTATACGATGAATTAAGGATTCTCCTTGCATTGCAGTGCATATCCTTGGAAGCCAGAGGAAAAAATACAATGGGGAAAAGGGTAGGTAGTAGTTGGTCAGTGAGGTATATTACTAGTACTACCTGCCTGGGTATCAGGAGAGTTAGTGACACCTACTTAATGAGCCAACACTTCAGTGGCTGTCAAGTTGCGCTCCTCTGACCTAGGTAGCTGTCTTTTCTCCCTCAGTAACACGTAGACTACTGGCATTCTGTCCACAAATGTAAAATCTGTCCTTGTCATACATAACACTTGACAACTCTTAACTCAAACAAGTGATTCTTCATAACTCTAGTTTTTCCTGTGATGTGCACTATGCGCTAGCCCTGCCTTTTGGCAAAATGGTAGGAGCAGGAAATAGAAGTAGTAGGTGGGAACATTTAGGTAGGAGCATATGCTAGCTGTTGGTAAGAGCATTAGATAGAAGTAGTCAGTAGGAACATTAGGTGGAGCCTCACCAAACACTGCACTTGAGTTGCCCTCTACCAGTGGCCTGTTGAGGGTGAGGCATTAAAGGCTAAGAAGTGGCACTGGAGTTCACTTGTTATGGTGACTCTATTGCCATGGCCATCCCTTTGAGGGAGTTCCAATTGGAACAAGCATCAAAGATATAGATAGACAGGGTATCATTGAGCAAAGTTTTATTACTCAAATGTGTGTACTATATTCACTATAATAATCTCAAAAGACAGAGATTTCATAAGTCCCAGTAACGATGCATACGAATATAAGAAAACCTGGTAAACACAGACAACTAAAGGCCAAGACAGTTATCTGAAAAATATTCTGATATTAGTTAAACTTCTATTCTAGAGATGAAGATAGAACAAAAGGCTTTACTCCCACTCTTCAGCAAAACTAACAGGCAAAATAAAGATTGGAAGTACCATGTTTAAAGTAAAACAAGAATTGAATTCTGCTGGGAAGAATAAAAACAAAAACTATATGTTAATCCATTGTTTGGTAATAAGTCTAAGGAGAAGGGCCATCTTTCTTACCTGGATATCAAATAAAGCTTTAATGTACACACATTTGCCAATGTATTACATCTTGTAAAAACCCAAATTGATATTGTTGCTTTGTTTTTGACAGCATTAACGGATTCTGCACTAACAACTTCTGAGGGCAACTTGTTCCAGTGTTTGACAATTATACTTGGAAAGAGGAAATTTCTCACTCTAGTATTACATATTTTCCTTTAAAATTTGTTCATAGTAATTGCACTGTTTGTAATTCAAATAGCTCTTTATAAATTACATTGTCAAGGAGGGGAAAACTAAGATAAGAAGCTTATTTCTTTTCACTTTCTGTGAACTAACTGACCAGTAACATGACCTAGACCAGACTGGTTCTGCTTAATCCCTCAGTATTAACAGTCCAATCCTCTCCAACATATTTATTTATTGAAAGATGATGTATTCAAACAATCAACCTTAAAATATATGTTCAATACAGATAATTTTTAAGGACAAATGAAGAATTTCAGTTTACATCAGTACAAAAACTGTTAATAAAATAGACCTTAGTTTTCAAAAGCAATTCAGGGCCAATGAGCAATCAGACATTACTTGAACTGTTTGACCACATTTGTGAAGCAAAATATCCGGTAAGCCAAGGGAAGATTATCTAGTTCTATTCTGTTCTTTACTAAAACTGCAAATTATTCTCTTAACATTCAAATACCTTCCTTCAGCAGTATATCAAGCAGTTCAAATGCTGTCTAGAACTGTCTTTAAAAATGAAATGTTACTATTCAAGAACCAAAATATTCTGCCAATTCCCATTTGGACCCCATGAACCTCTAATCGGATTGAGATGGAAGGAGGTCTACCCATCTCTCTTTTATGAGGCATCAGACAGAAAATAAGAACACAGTAGTTTGGGCAGTCAAGTTTTCAAGAATGTGAAAATAAGTGAACAACTGAGTTTCTTTTAATTGAAATGCACCAACATTCAGTAAAACTATGACAAGAAAAGATGAAGCAACTGAGCATGATACGAGCTGCAAATCTGTTACTTTTACAGATATACAGTTTTCTACAAAATAACAAAATATTCTTTCTTAATTTCTTAAACTAAATGGGAAAGAATTGAAATTTAGATCCATTTCCTTTTTAACAAAACAGATATCATAGAACACAGATACTAGTTAATCACTGGGAAAAAAAAAAAAAGAAAAAAAAAAATGAAATAAAGCAAGCAGTGCAAACAAAATTTTCAATGTAATTGAAATGTGACCTGGTTCAGCCTCATATTACATTAATGACAAATATGACAAGTCTATAAGTCAATAATTTATATAACTAGCACCTTGTTCTTCGCTTTTTTCAGAGGCCTAATATACGTCACGGTACAAAACACACAGAAAAACAACAAATTATGATGAATTGGTTCAGTGCATGTAGTGTAGCTATGAATAATTGCAATGGGAATACAGTTAATGCAAGGAAAGGGGAATAACAACTATTTGCATTGTTACTACAAGCCTAGGATCAATGTGCCAATTTGTCATCCTGTTTTTGCTTTGACTGTAGAAATGGCTTCCACCTCTCAGTTGGTAGGTTGTGTAAAAATGCATTCTCAGTGATTGGAAAGACAAGGAGTTTGAACGAAGCTTTAGGGCAAAGGCAGGATGTTATGAAAACTGGCATCCATAAAAAACCCTAGCAGCAATTTTAAAAATATTGTTTGTTAAAAACATTCTCATTCAGATTTATATAAATAAAGAATTCCTATACACTGTTCTATCTACATCCATTTAACCATATCTCACAGTTCATGATAAGTGGTACACACAGAATATTCTCTAAAATGTTCTTCATGCTCAAAACATCTCGGACATATTTTACATACTAATTTACAACTCATACAAAGGAGATTGTGTATTTTCATCATGCTTAAAAAAAAAAATAAAAGAATAATGACCAGAGATCTGAGGCAATTAACAAATCTACAAATTACAATTCACCAACAGACATCACATGTACTGAAAGAAAAAAAGATTTCTAACCAACTTTCAATTTTGAAATACAATAATATTTTACCTTTTTCTAACCAAATATATAGCAACCAATAAAACTTCATAAAATTCTTGCCCAGCAAGAGTATACACAATGATAAAGTTGGATATACAATCATACAGAAAATAAGATTTGACAGGTACAACATTCAGTTCTCTCACACCATTCCACTAAGTCACAAAGAATCTAAATAATTCCCTGTAGATTTAATATCTGACATGACTTTCAACAATTATATAAAGTAAAAACAGAAAGCCTTAAACTGGCAGGATGTCATGGGTTAGACTCTTTTTTCTTTTTCTTCTTTTGATCCTCTGAACTGGAAGATTTTGACGTCGAGGAATCAGATGACGTGACAGAAGAGCTTGAAGAATCTGTTGAGGTATCCGAGTCAGTAGAATCAGAGTCTGAATCTGCAGTAGA
This sequence comes from Panulirus argus, assembly GCA_038088735.1. Taxonomy (NCBI): domain Eukaryota; kingdom Metazoa; phylum Arthropoda; class Malacostraca; order Decapoda; family Palinuridae; genus Panulirus; species Panulirus argus. Next base: position 21,058 of record JAYMFT010360102.1, read on the forward strand.
GGATGATGATGATGATGATGAAGAGGATGATGAAGAAGAGGAGGAGGAAGAAGAGGACGATGATGAGGAAGAACTGGAATCATTTGCACGACGTTTCTTCTTGTCTCTTCTATGTGATTTTTCATTATGTGATGCCAACTTCCTTCTGGAACAGAGCACAACAAGACATTGTTTGTCATTATATCTGTATTTCTGCAACTGACTCTTTGCTCCTACTTATATCTCTATCAAAGATTCTTTCCCTTTAAACATCACCCTGTTCATTCTATTATCATTATCCTGTTCCCAATATCATAGGGTGTATCAAGTCAATACACCCTTCATATCACTCACATGCATCCTCAATCAATACCCAGTGTGTTAAAGTGAAATATGAACTTCAATACTTACAAAACTATTTTTTCTTTTTCTCTTTACAACTGAGACTAATATCTCTATTCGCATCAATTTCATAAACAAAATGTTTCCCCTCCATATGATTCTTTCCACTTGAAATATCCCTGTCATTAGTCAATTCCCTCAGTATATTCATCCATGTCCTCAGCACACTAAATTCCCTCCTTGTAACTTCCACTGTACTGCTGTATGTGTTCTTGACCAACCTGTCATCTGCAATATGTTCTTCATGACTTCATCATCCTAAAAGTCTTTCCTCCATACATCTTTCTTGTGACTTCTTAACTCACATAACCTTCTCACACCTTCAGTTTATCTAATCTCCTAATTCTAAATATACTGCACAAGTTATCCATCTCTACTACTCTCAATTTTGGCCTATCCTCACCTCTATACATTTGGATTTCACATCCTTATACCTTGATCACTGTTTCCCACATTTCTGCCTCCATATTCCCTGTGTCTTGTAAAAGGCTACAAAATGGGGCAGGAGCGGATTGGCTGGAAACCTCGCCACTTTCTTGTATTTCAATTTCTAAAAGATGGAACCGAAGAAGGAATCAGGCAAGGAGTGTTCATCATCCTTGAAGGCTCAGGCCTGGGGCATCTAAATGTGTGTGGGTGCAACCAAGATGAGAAGAGAAGAGAGATAGGTAGTATGTTTGTGAAAAGAAAAATGAATGTTCTAGCTCTTAGTGAAACAAAGCTCAGAGGTAAAGGGGATGAATGGTTTGGAAATGTCATGGGATTAAAGACAGGGCTTGGTGTGAGGACAAGAACTATGGATGGAGTAACACTACTGAAGCAAGAGTTGTGGGAGTGTGCGAAAGAATGTAAGGAAGTAATTACTAATGTGATATGGGAAAAACTGAAAGTGGATGGCAAGAGATGGGTGATTATTAGTGCTTAAACACCTGCACATGAGAAGAAAGATCATGAGAAGCAAGTGTTGGGGAGCAGCTGGGTGAGTGTGTCTGCAGTTTTGATGTAAAAGATCAGGTATTAATGATGGGTGCTTTAAATGCTAAAGCAACTAAAGTGGCAGTTTAGGATATAATCGGTACGATGGGCATTCAGTGTTATGAATGGAAATGGTGGAGAGCTTGTAGAGTTGTGTGCAGCATAAAGGCTGGTGATAGGGAATACTTGGTTTAAAAAGAAGGATATACAGAAGTATACATATATGAGTAGCAGAGATGGTCAACCAGTATTATAAGATCACTTATTAATTGACAGGCATGTAAGAGAGCAACTTTTGGATGTAAATGTGGTGAAAGTGGGCAGCTGGTGGGATGTCTGATCACTATCTTGTATATATATATATATATATATATATATATATATATATATATATATATATATATATATATATAAAACGCATTTAAAT
>JAYMFT010360213.1:0-22840 GCA_038088735.1 Panulirus argus
ATGCCCGTTGACCATCACTTCTACTCACATACGTATACTTGTGATAATCTCTCTTTTTAATCCAGGATTGAGCCCTAGAGGGAAAATCCTCACTTAGCCCCCTTCTCTGTTCCTTCTTTTGGATAAGTAAATACAGAAGGAGAGGATTTCCACCTCCCGCTCCCTCCCCTTTTAGTCGCCTTGTACGAAACGCAGGGAATACTTGGGACGTATTCTTTCTCCCCTATCTCCAGGGATATATATATATATATATATATATACCCTAGCCTGAGCCAGGTACCCATAATATCGACCAACCCTTAGGGGTGGATGAACAGCTGGGTTATCTGTGGAGCGACTGCCGTAACCTGGATTCGAACCTATAAGCTCGACCCTGGGCAGCTCGTGAATGCGTCTCGGTCAGGGATGCTAACCACTACACAACCCAAGCACTTCCTAATACAAAACTTAAGCTAAATCCCCTGATGGATGTACTGCATCAACTCTCTCCACGGTACACTGAACATTCCTCCCTGTCGCTAAAGACGACAGAGGCTCACCTGACCCAGGACGTGGCCATTTCCACTGGCGTACCGTAAAATCCTGCTTGACGCGAATAGGAACAAAAAAATGAAGGGTTTTCCTGAGTTCTTTGTTTCGTATGAAAACAGCAACAATAGGAAAATGCCATCTCATTTACGAAAACAAAAGTCAAATACAATCTCATTTCTGAAGTGTATCTCAGGTCTCTCTAATCAGAGACCAGTCCGCAACGGCACAACGAGTCTCTAATTCGTGACTAAATAATCGACTAAAACTCAAAGCCAAACTTACTGTTCATAAAACATGTCACCGGGTACAGTGGGTGTCCTACCCCGCCAGAATCCTGCGCTTGCCAGTCCCACCCAACACATCCCTGCCACACAGGGGAACGCAGAGTTCCATTGGCAGTGGCCCGCCTTCTTTATAACAGGGTCAAATTTGGTAGCCCAGTGGTCGTGGAAGGTTAATCTGGCTTTGATATCTGCGTTTACGTTAAGAAGATATACGAGAGATTATATTTCGGTAATTTCCAAAGAAACTTGGATCACCTTTTTACTCGATATCTGGCTTTACCAGACACGAATAATAATAATTAAAAAGAAATGCAGTGTACGATATTCGGCAGAGTTTGCAACTAAATTTCTCTCTGTTTTACCAATCATCTTTTAATTCGTTTTGCCAGTATTTTCTGAAAAAAAGAAAAATGGCGAATTTATTGAAGTTTAAGCCGGAAGTTAGATTAAAGGAGTGTTTCTTAAACATTCTTATCCCAAACCCTCACCTTCCCTTCTCTTCCCATCCCTAATTCATTACCATGGCTTAAAATTCTATTAAACACTTCCATAGTGGCAGCTAGATTAAAGGGAAAATAATATCATGCAAAATCTGCCGTTCATCCAGTATGATAATCCCTGGACTAATTCACTGAGGCAAGTTAGGAAAATTGCATTTTTCTCTACTTCTTTCACATACCAAATAATGTATAAATGTTAAGGGTTGAACATGAGAGCTTGTTCTTCATAATTCCTAAAATCTGTCGTCCTGAGGGCAAGAACCAATTCGGACACGCAGTCCAGCTACCAGAAGTTTATAATGCCTCGGAATATCTCCCCACTTCCCCCCCTAAACCTAGCCGCGCTCCCCTTGGAATGGGGGGGGGGGGGGTAGCCTCACAGTTTGAGAAACACGCCTGGAATATAGCGAAGTCAGGGAGCTGGGGAGGCGGGTCATCAAAAGCCCATTGGTTCGGGATTTAGATCCATATTTCTCTCGTCCTTGAAAGCCCTTCCCACTTTCGTCTGGGGTTCACCACCGTAGTGAGAGGTTAGGGACTGGGACCCTCAAGCTGTAAAGCCATATTGTGTACTGCAGATTCGTCTCTTCAGCTCATGTTTGGTCAGGAAGTGTCAAATACTAAGGCAGGCCAAACATCTTTGAATTTACTTACACTGGGCTTCACACGTCCATTTACAAGAGAAATGTTTACGATTTTTATATCATATAAAATGAAATACTTAGGAGTCTCTTTTTCAAACACGGAGACAGAAAACATCATAAAGTTCTCAACCTAAACTACGTCAGAGCATTAAATGTGACAGTAGTAATAACCGAAAACTGTAAGACATCCCCATTACAAGATAATACAGTACCCTACAATGTACAGGCCTTGTAACTACAATCAGCATTGTACACATTCATCACAGTGGAACTTACCTTGCCACATCAGTATCACTGCCATGAACATCACCACGGACACCCCTGCGTCGCCACTCATCGTGCTGGTTAGTTGTTAGCTGTTAGTCCGTAGTTAGTAGAAGGCTCACTTAACGCCAACGATCACTTCGTCAAAGATCGACAATCTTGCGATAAATAAACTGCTTTTGCCATCAATTTTGCCCTGTGATTATCACGCTGAAGTTAAACGTCACATGACCCAAAAAGTAGACTGCAATGTCGCTCACTACAGGTAACTGGTCGCAAGCCAGTGAGGGCTGTGAGGGTTATTACATGGACACACAACGGTGTTTGATATGAGCTCATGACTTTTCTTAGTGCATGTAGAGCTGTCTGAGGTAAGAACACAAAGGCTACCGACCCTTGAGTAACTAAGAAAGCTTAGGTGTGATGTACAGAGACGTGTAAAGAGAATAACATCTCTCATCCCTAGAATAGATAGACGAAGTAGCTAGTTATTTTTTTTTTAATTTGCAGTAACTACCTGACACTGATATCACCTTAACGGATAAAAACAAAACACACAATATTCCCAGCAAACACCAGATCGACAAATGATATTCACAGCAAACACCAGATCGACAAATAATATTCCCAGCAAACACCAGCATTCTACCATGCGGGTCACTCACAACTAAGAGAGAGGCGGGAAACAAACAAATCTTCCCAAAACCGCCAGACTTTTCAGCAAGACTTCTCAGACAAGAAGCATTACTTCTAATTCATCAGTACAATGCGGAATGCAGTCAACACGTTCACCCGGATCAATAACCTTAACATTGCTTACGTAAAGCATAAAACGCCGGTCAAAATTTTAAATTCATAAAGTTAACCCGTTTTACGAGGCAATAATTTGTGACTGCGGTGAAAAATTTTCCACAGATATCCTTAACTTGTGGGATTTCTGTAGCATACTGCATTAATGCAAGGAAGACTTACGTCAGCAGTGAAGCAGTGAACGCCCACTGCACCAATGTTAGCGACGTTCTGGTCAATATTTTACCGCGCAAAGTTCAGTGTTGCCGAATCCTTGGCATTAACTTATGGTCGTCAGGACAATATCTTACGACTTTTCCTTTATAGACATATGACTGATATCGTACCGTTTACTGTGAGCATCTTACGGGAAGGCCAGTCCAGCTAAACACTTTCCCTGACACGAGTTAACACTACGTGGTATTACTTCAAATGCCAAACTGATGTCAGTCTGTGATCTACGGAGCGACTGAACCATTTATTTATGGCAAATTCATAAAGAAACTGCATGACATGTTCGATTGAAAAAAAAAAAAGGTAATAGCTTTCACAAAACTGAGACCACTTCATACTTCACTGGTTTTGTGACGAACGAGAAGCAACGTCTATGATTAGAATAATTCATATGTTTCAGACCCCAATTATGTTTCAGTATCTTCAAATGCCTCCCGAACACGGAGCCTCAGCCCGACATCAGTGACAGGAAAAAAGAGAAAAAAAAAAATCGGTATCCCACATACAGCGCTCATCTGACCGAATTCGTCAGCGTAATCGGAAATGTTCATTTGATAAACAATGCTTTACTGAGAGCCTCGTAAGGCAGTGACGTCAAAGCAGCAGGCAGGTGACTGAGGAGAACAAGGGCGTCATGTCCACCCCGTCCTCACCGCCCCAGACAGACCATAACGCACCAGCAGTCGGGTGACAGGAGGGATATCCTCCCATGTCCTTCCCAGTACAGCCATGACACACTAGTGGTCACCTGACGGAGGACACCCGAGTCGGCATGTCCGCCCTCACCTCCCAGGTTAGACCACAACAAAGCAGTGATGACGTTGCCAGGTCCATGACCAACACTTCAGTCAGACCTCAACACCCTACCAACATGGACGGCACGTTGCTCCATATGAAGCCATCTCGTATTGACAGTCTTGGTCTAACGAACAATATAATGTGTTCTTCATTATGCATACTGAAATACGGCCATATACAATCCTAAAGCGGTCATCAGTGGAGGAACATTAAGCCTAATGTGTAATAAACTCACAAGGCGAGGTCCTATGAGTGTGACATTGTGCTGTCGTAACGGACGCGCTGTACACAGGTTTGCTTAAAGATAAAGCCAGTCTTGCGTTACATCCCTGAAACAGCTTTGTGGTAAGACCTGGACTCAGGTCACGTTCCTGCAACAGTGCTGTGAGACAACATGTACCTCACAAACCGCAGCAGTGCTGTGACACCTCGGCTTGCAACATCTTGCTACAGCACTGATTTCTAAAGTTCTTTAATAAAACTTATTCTTACATCATCTTTCTCCAGCAGCGTTGTCTTAATACCTTAGCCTTCGCCATCTTATCGCACGAGTGCACTGCAAAGGCCAAGACTGATTGATTTGACTATTAAGAATTATTTGCCGTGTCAACTGCAAAGGTCATAAGATGTGCAACCGTTTTTTTTAAGATATCTAAAATTTCAAGGCAATGAAATACTTATACATAAATTCTTTTATAAAGTTAAAACCATGTATTTTAGACGCTCAAAATAAAAGAATACTTACATACAAAATTAGGATCCATTTAAAATAAACTATCTTGTATAGAATACTGATTTCCTTCAGAAGACCAACCAAATTAAAAACGTAATAATCTTTTCCCAGTACACTCTTGATTGCAAAGGGAGGGATTAAAAACTTTCTTCTAGACGCTGAGAATATCACACTCGTGTCCACAACATGGGCCACTGTGAATGGCACCTTATGGGGTGACGGTCAGTCTTGTGAGTCCGATCCTCAGCCTTGCTAAAACCACTTCAGTTTGTTGACTGGAGTGACCTGCCAAGGTCTGATCTAGTTCTTCCCAGTTTGTTTGCTCACTGTCTCCATTCCTGCCTCCATCTACTGCACAGACATTCTGGTACGAGGGGTCTGATATTGCTCTGTGGGAGAGGAAAATGAGCGTCACAGCAGACACCTGCAGCCGCCTTTGCTTGCTAATCAGCTCGTTCATTACCACAAATACCAATACCAATGGGGACCAGCACCGAGATATCTTGTGTTGTGATGACAAATTTGCATGTCTCCTACAAATGGATGTAGCTAGTTTGATATACAGATGGCTTGCAGAGCACTGCGAGAATGAGATATGATTGCTGGTCTAGCTCTGGTCAGTTTTATTGCCGACAGTGTGGCATAAAGTTTAGTGGTAAAGAAGAAGCTGCAGGTGGCAGACTACATCCAGCAGCCCTCCTACTACTCACTGCCGCGAAGTCCACACCACTATCGTATTTGCAGCCATCTGTGTAAACACTCATGAACCTTGGTACTTCGAAGTGTGCTCCAGGAATCTCTGATTTCTTCTTCGGTGCTTTAACTCTTCCCAACTGCAACTAAAGTCTTGCAGTGAGGCTGTACTGGATTGGCTTACTGCGGGATCTGAGACACTTCAACTGGTAAAATCCTATGGAGAGTCAGACTGAGATCTGTTGCGTATTCTCTCATCCTCCCTCCAGAGGGCTACCTATCCGCTCGAGGGTTGATTACAACCCTATAACTAGGAGAAATCTGGATATCTCTACAACCTATTGGTGAAATTGAAGTTTATGTATTCTCAATACAATCGTAGTTTGGTTCTCCGCTCTAAGGATGCAAGGATTGCACTGGAGAAAACAGAAGGCTCCGTTACATATCTTTAGAGATTCGTGGTGGAAGGAATCACACATAATGAGAACTGTGGGTGATGCCGACGAGTATGCCTTGCATCCACAGTCCAGCTTGCTATGGCCATCGTAACATTGTGCGGTCTGCCCCCCACGTTGTGTAGGAAAACACCCGAAGGAACGAACTGGAGTGGGTCCATTCCTAAGAAGAGGGTTGGCTGGAAGTTCCTCTTCATTCTGTGAGAGAACATTGCCTGTTTTGTCCTAAGAGAACCTGTAACCGTGGTATGTGGCCCACCGAGATACTTGATCTACTGCACTCTGTAGATGTTCTTGTAAGCAGACTAAACTTTCTCCAGAGCAGTAATGCGTTAAGACATCCAGGTATAGACTGCGCTAGACGTCCTTTGGTACAGATCTGACAATGTCGTCCATGGTAAGTGCGAAAAGGTCATACTGAGGACTTGTTCCATTTGGCTTTCCTAGTTCCAGAAGCTGGTTCCTACCCGAACCCTAAATTTCCTGTCTGCGAAAAAGTCCTGAATATAAGTAGTCCTTGCTGCAAGCCAATGGCTTGCAGTGTCTACAAAATGCTATGTTTCCCTGTGGTGTCAAGTGCTTTTTATTTACTATGGAAAACTGCCAAAAGGTGATGCCGCTAAGCGAAGGAGTTCCTGATGGCAGTTTGTAGAGTAGTAAGACCGTCTGTTGCAGGTCTCAATTTTCTAAATCTAAATTGTATAGAGAATGAATTTTTCTAGAAATCACATCAGCCTAATACTGATATCTTTTTGGGGGAGTTTGCAGAAACAACTCGCGAGAGATACTGGTCTGTAGTCGTGTGGTTGTGTAGTATCCGTGCCGGCCTTGGGAACTGGGATGATAGTTGCTTCCTTCCATGTTCTAGGTACGGAACCTCCAGGTGAACCCTACTGAAAGCTTTCTGGTAATAGAAATGTCATTTGGTACGGAATATCATCACCTCCTGGAGCCGTCTATCGGCAAAGGCTTAATGCAGAATCGATTTCCCTCCTCGTAAAGGAGAGGTTATAAACGAGGTCTGCTGATCCTCTGCCTTGGAACGAAGATGGTTTTCGTTTTCCTTCTGCACTGAGGGGAGCAAACCTGGTAGAATTTAACGATCCAAAGGCTATCTCTACCATGGAGCCACCAGGACGATTTGTAACATCTTATTCATGACTGACCCATCACTCTTCAAAGCAGGACGGGAAACTGGCGCTGATTCATCACTTGCGATGATGCGACCCTTCTCCCATACCATTAGTAATGGTGTTTTTGAATTCGTGGAGGACACGAACCGTTTCCATGAAGTAGGTCGGACTGCCTTGAGCATCTCCTTGCCTTGGCACGGTTCCTTTGTAATGACCCAAGCTGCATCACCAGGTCGACGTTCCAAGAGCTTTCATGCAGCTTCTCTTGCTCTGACAACAGCTGTTGATCACCAATGTACAGGAGGTCGACGGTATTTTCCTGCAAATTTTCGGACTGACGATTCTGCTGCAAGGTGAATGTTGGCCGTTAGATGGTCGACCGTTTCTTGGAGAGAGAGTGGAAGTGCCCGGCAGAGTCCTGCAAAACTGCATGACGAGTGCAGCGAGTCTAGGCGGCACGGTCCAGTCATGATTGCTGTATCCCACTTGCTGGGGTGCCATCCACCTTGTTCAGAAACGGGTTGGAGAATCGGTGCTGAAAAGAGTTATTTCTCTTCTCAAGAAGGATGATCCTATGATCCTAAGGCTCGTCCTCTGGCGTCTGACGTAGTGTGCACCTCAACTCCACTGGAGGTGACGGTCGTTGAATTAAATCGCCAAGAGGTAGAATACGGGGCTGGCGAAAGCTGATCACTCACGTTCTCCAAACTCACATTGTCAAGACCCTTTGGGGGAAGATATATGGATGGAACAGGGTATATTGTGGTCAGGCCAAACCTCACTGCCTCACCCTACAGCGTCGTCTGCAAGGGAACGGGCAAGCGGGAAATGTCCTGACCTGCCATCACTGAAACTCCTTCATGAGGTCCGTTATCACAGGTCCCGTAGTGGGCATGGGTAGAGCCAACGCAGGCCAAGATATATATCACCCTCGTGCAGGAGTTATCATGATATAACTACAGGTTAATACCACCGTCTTGCAGCAGCGATGTGGTAAGACCGCAGCCTCTCACCTTCTTTGCAGCATTTCTCTAATGATACTCTTTCCTCCGCGATCTTTCTGTGCGAGTACATGAGACTGCGTAAGAAGACAGAAAACGGGAAGACCAAATGGTTCATGACGAGTTTATAAGCTTATCAATACCGGGAAAGTGGTAGAAACAAGATAGTAAAGCAGAAAGCACTTCCCCACCCACCTTTCCCTTCAGCTCAGCTGCCGACAGGAGAGAGAGAGAGAGAGAGAGAGAGAGAGAGAAACACTATGAAATCCGGATAAAGTATATTACGATAGAAATTTTACAAGACAGTGTGACGGGAAGAGTTTCCTACTAAATCTGTGCAAACTGTTGCTCTGGGTCTGGACTCTGAAATACAGTTTTTAATAACCCATCCGCGTCACGTCCTTTTACGGTGCTGAACAAGAACCCGGACCACATCTACATCACGAAGCACTGATGGAATAAGGTCCTGTCATATGTCACACACACACACACACACACACACACACACACACACACGCACGCACGCTATACGAAATAAAACAAAAAACATTTTCTTCCCCCTGGGAGATGAACATCCAATCTTCAGCAGGCGTCGATTTTGTGGCCCAGCAAATAAAAGCAGGCTGGCCATGCTGGCGGGTAAGATAGCCAAAAACGCACCACATCAAAATCGTGCAGAGGGGAACTCAGAGGGGGAAGAGGGGGCATGGGGGAAACTAGGAGTGGAAGGAGAAAATGTATGCGGGAAGAAGGGGGAGGGAAGGGACAGGAAGGGCAGGGGAGACGAGGCAAAGAGGAGGAAAAGGAGGGTGTGGCACGTGGGTTGCGGGGAGGAAAAAGGGCATATGAGACAAGGACAAGTGGGGGAGGAGGGACGTAAGCAGGAGGGGGAGGAGGAGGAGGAGGAGGAGGGGAAGGGGAAGGACACAATAGTGAAGCATAAATGGCCGCGGTGCGGAGAGCTGGGGGTAGGGACGACGGATAAACACCCGAGGGACGCTGAAGGGGAGCTGGCGGAGGGGTGGTGGTTAGCTGTAAGGCAGGGGAGGGACTGGCTATGAGGAAGTGATAAAGAGAGCGGTGAGGGGTGAGGAGGGTTTGGAACACGATATCGGTGAGGAAGATTGTAGAGAAACGAGGAATGGTGTCGAAGGGACGGTGGACAGCAGTGAGGTAGCGAAGGGTATGGATTAAAAGAGGGATGACTATAAGAGGTGAATTAGTAAGGAACAAGGATACACGTAAGGGAGGAAGAAGGAGAGTGTTAGACGGGGTGGAGTGAGGGAGAGGAGTAGGACAAGGAAGGAAGTGAAGAACTGTTTACGTTTCTTTACACACTTCCATATTCTGGTACACTTCTCACTCCACTCAACCTTTTTCTTAAACATTGTTCACAAATATATCAAGATACGATTTTAGCCTATTTGCTAAATCAATACATGGTTTAGATATGTCTGGGACCCAAAGATCGAGCCCATCGGGACAACATTGGTAACTCTCAGTTTGAAAAGGCATCTTTGACAATCATCCTTTGTTCCTTTCCCGTTTTTGATCCAGTGAATGAGAACTCCCTCTCATCCATAACTGGTGCTTCAATCTTTCAGTCACACTCCTATAAAAATCAGTCTCAAATGTCTTGTGACAATGTAAGCACTAACAACCCATCCACTCGTCTCTCACGTATGTCTAGAAGATTGTTATGCATGACCTTCTCCTGAACTTGTGAATGGTTCTCGTATGTAACTTTACTTTTTTTTCTACGCTGGAGGGTCCAGTTACGGACTAAAGTCTACTTTAAGGCCGGACCCTAACCGAGATAAACAGAGGGTGATGAAGGGGAAAAACAAGAGACAAGGGAAAATATTTAAGAAAAAAGGTTCTTTTAATATGTGCCAGGTCATGGTTACCGGGAAAAATATGAAATGGTAGAGAGTTCCAAAGCTTCGAGGTGTATGAAAAGAAACAGTTATCAAAACGTCCTACCCTTGAGTTGCCAACAGTCACACACTAATCATGTGACGCAGCAGCTTGCCGACTATTACGTGGTCTAGCTAGTGGTGGGGGCACATAAGCAGCAGCTCTCGGAGCAAAAACCAAAGTAATACCCATAGAAGAGGGAAAGTGAACCAACATTGCGGCATAGGGCAAGCGGGTCAAGCCTTAAAGTTAGCCTGAAAGAGTTTGTAAGCCGTACCGATTTCAGCTCGACTCTGTCAGGTTAGAATTCTACTGGAAAGTGAATAGAATTCCAGTCAAGTACGGTACATGGACAAGGAAATACTCTGGAGGACTGCTATAATAAGGCCAAAAGTAGAAGCTCCCAATCATCAGCCACACTGCGCTGCACCAACCGTCACTATCGCACAACCACAAAGCAGCCATAGTTATACCTTGACTGACTGTTCTTTACGATTCATTCAACTGATGTTCACATGAGTGATAGTTTGGTGACAAATATCCCATAAATGATAAATTGTCTACAGATCATGATAATGTAGGGAGGCTCTCCGTCTGTCAGCAGGAAGGCGGTGGTCTGGACAATGGATAACTCTAATAATTAAGTCCATATGATGAATAATTTTTATGTTGGTAAGAGTAATAACTTTTTTAAATCAGTTCTCAGATTTCTTTTGGCCTTTTTCACGATAATTACTTCCATTTAAGTTTTCTTTATTGTTATATCTTAACACGAAAAAGCAAAGCTTAAAGTTCACGTACATTCTTTTTCCAATTAATTGCTGCCAGGTCTGTTGGACCCAAGGGTAGTAAAATAGTTCCACTTTACTGACGGAAGTGTGTTAGGGTTAAGACTTAACCTACTAGAACAAATATGCTTTGTACAAGCGTACATCTGTGGGGATTATAAATGTACGAGTCCTTCTTCATACTGATAAAAACAGAAGCTTATCGTACTCTGAGAAATCTACCAAATTTCGTGAACCTCATATCTGCATAGCCTTTCAACCAGTTATCAACCAATTTATAGAATTTTCAAGGAATCACAAACACTGTTACCACAAATGATTCGCCATGAGCGTCCCACTGTGCAGGAAACACACCACCAGCAAAGGCGTTGGCGAGTGTTCATCTCCCTTCAGTCCTCGCAGTTCAGTGTAACTCTTCTCATAACATGTGAACAGCCTTAGGACCTTGTGCGCCACTATCTAAGAGTAATCACTGTTCAGCTGTTTACTTCGTCTCATACCGACCCTCATTTTCATCACATATTCATGTATTCATTTATGTATTTCTTTTAGGACTGCCACGGGCGCTTACGTCAATCCTTTTCCGGGACTTGCACAATTCCTGCGCTTCATTATCTTCTTTATTCACTCGAGTTTACTCATGGAAATTCCCCCCTCGCTCTCACGCACTTATTCTGTCTATCACTAAACAATTCCTCTTTATTCCTCTACGCCCGCAGTCATCTGGCCTCCTCCCGATGCCGCTAGTGATCGCTCAGACGCACCATGACATCACCTCCGCGCGGATCGAATTTCCGATAATCTTTTCACCCTGTATTGAATCTGGAGGGGAGGGGAATTGTCGCAGTCGTGGGGCGAGCTGCGACAACACTGGTGGACAACAACGATCTGGCTAACAATATAAACTGGACGTCGTTGAGCTCTCTCGGCCACGCCAGATATTGCAATTAGTCTCGGTGCTAATGAACTCGACCACGATGTCAGGGTTTCTAACTAGGCCTGTAATTTTCTCTTCTTTTTCTCCTTCCGGAAGAAATCCACTAGATTTCAGTGAGAGAGAATATCGTACATGGTCAACAGTTTTGGTATCTCTGGATGTCAGGCGCTCAGATTCTATTTTGGAGTGTAAGAATTTTACTACATTACGAATGACTATATATATATATATATATATATATATATATATATATATATATATATATATATATATATATCGTGAAGCATAAAGAGGTTCAGTCTAAACTCATACAAAATCAGAGATTACACCGTCTTTAACATAACATTATTCACCCAACATACGATGATTTTCATGCTCTGTTCCTCATGAATATCTGTCCTGGTTAGCTTCATATAGGCAATGGTTTAATTCACGACAATAACGTTTTGGTATCAAATTATCTCGTTGGTAATTTAGTTAATGGAACTAAATTCGAGTAGAAAATATCACAGATTCAAGTGGACATTCCCTGCAGTGCTATTCTCAAGTGTTGAAAATCTCATTAATCTGACAATAAACTGTACTCGAGCTGAATCTACTGGTTGGTAATTAACTCTGCTTTGCAACCTTTAATAAAAACGTATTTTACCTTGTGCTTCCTGGAGAGAAAATAACTATGGATTTAACAGAAGCTTATATATATATATATATATATAGTTCTTTTATATACTTGATCGTCGTTTCCCGCGTAAGCGAGTTAGGAACATACAAATATGGGCCGCAGTCGCTCTAATCTATTCTCTGACTGTCGTGTGCAATGCAACGAAACCCAGTCCCCCTGCCCACAAACAGCGCGCCACATATCTTTATATAGTTACCCCGCCGCTTTACGAGCCCTGCTTCAGTCCACTGACAACAAGTCGATCCCTATATACCACATTGTTCCAATTCACTCTATCCCGTGAACGCCTTCCACCCTCCTGCATGTTCAGGGCCTGATCACTTAAAGTTTTTCACTTCATCCTTCCATCCCCAATTTGGTTTCCTCCTTCCCCTTTTCCCCACCACTTCTGAAACATATATCCTCTTCGTCAACCTTTCCTCACTCATTCTCTCCATATGTCCAAACCATTTCAGCACACCCTCTTCTGCTCTCTCAACCACAATCTTTTTATCACCACACCTCTCTCTTACCCTTTTGTCACTTATTCAATTAAACCAACTCATACCACATATTGTCGTTAACTTTTTCATTTCCAAAACCTCTACCCTCCCCGGTGCATCCACATGTATAATTCATGCCTCGTTTCCATATAACATTGCTGGGACTACTATACCCTCAAACATACCCATTTTCGCCGTCTCAGATACTGACCTCTCATTCCACACATTCTTCAATGCTCCCAGAACCTTTATCTCCTCACCCATCCCATGACTCATTTCCATGGTTCCATATGCTGTCATGTCCATTCCCTGGCATCTAAAACATTTAACTTCCTCTAAATTTCTCCAGTCAAACGCGTACCCTAACTATCATGTACCCCTACCGTGCTACACGTTATAAACTTGATTTTATTCACATTCACTCCCAACTTGCTCCTTTCACATATTCTCCCTTTTCACTCGTACATCCCCCATTCGCTTGCACTTCCTCCCTGTAAGCATCGCCCACATACCTCTCTCTTCTCTTTCACTAACATCTTTACTTCTTCACCCTACCATTCACTGCCCTTTTTAATCTGCCCACCTTCCACCTTTCGCATGCCATATACCATAGACAATTCTATTTTCAGTGAATTAAATTTCTGACTCTCTGAGTCTTGGTATAAGGGGAAGCATATACTGCCGTTCTGGCTGTCCTGGACCGCTCCCACCCATCACTAAGTTCCTGTTACTACAACAGTTGGCTGCGGCCGCAGCCAGTAACCTGAGCCAGGCTCCCGGTCCCTTTATTAGCTTAATGAGACCGGCGCACACGGCTTTTACCCTCACTGATTCAATTCACCGCAGCATCTGTGGTATAGCAGACCAAGGGGTCCATGATAACAGAATGACATAACTGTGTGTAGCATCTGTGGTGAGCTACTGGTCCAGGCTGCATGATAACGTTAACACAGCAGTAGTCTAATGCTGTAATCTTCAGTGTCGAAATCTCTCTCAACTTTATCTAAAAGCTTCATTTCATCAGCTAGCGGTCACTCACATAACGGTTTACGGTACTGATGTGCAGCGTCCGGACTGTCTCGTTTGCCCTGTGTACCACCAGACAGTAGCTAGGGTACCTCAGCACGTTATGAGAGGTACTGGGTCAGTACTTTTACATATATATCTTATATCAACACCATTTCTCAAACTACGTCATCAGCCAAGAAGAAGACACGAGAAAAGAGCTGGACGAAAGCACTGGAGCCTCGAGGTTGAATTGAGGTTCATCTGTGTGTGAGGAACTGCAGCCACGAAGGACAGTCAAGAGGTCCCCGCCCCTAGGCTGTTAAGCTCAGCTAAAGCCATTTGTGGATGACACATAAAATATCACTGAGGACCAAAGGGGGAAGTACCCTCAGCATCATTTGTGAATGGTGGTGGTGGTGGTGGTGGGGAGAGTGGTAGTGGTGGCAGTTATGGTGTGGACGGGTGTAATGTGGTTAGTGGCACTGTGGCTAGTGTGTCCTGTGGTTAGTGGAATGTGGCCAGTGTTGTGTAGCAGTCAGTATGTGGATGGTATAGACCAATAGGTACAAACCGTGAGCCATGGCCCACTGGTAGGACAAGGTAAAATTCCTGGGTGGGCCATGTGACTTGTTTATGTAGGTTCAATATCTGGCCACGTCAGAATGACCATAAAGATTAATGATTCTGTATGACATTTCAATATATTTGCACGATCATTTTAGAATGTTTGTATTATATCAACTTTATTCTTTGATACTTATAATATATATCCCTACAATATATAGATATTGATAATCTTTTTTAAATTTTCCCATGGTATTTGCTGACGGAAAGTGGATTTTGTTTTGAAAATATTTTTGTTGCTTTTCTATTCCCGTAGCTAAATAACTTTTGCTGTATTTATTAAGCCTAGATGAAAAATGCTTACGTTTAACTGGCTGACAAAATAAGAGGTGGGCCACAAGGTCTTCAGATTTTTCTTTTCTTTTTTTTTACCTTGGAGGCTTCAGTCACGGTCAAACATCCACAACAATCCGGGCCTCAATTCAGATATAGAGAGGGTTATGAAAGGGAAAAGAAGAGACAAGGGAAAGTATCTACGACTTTTGGAGGAAGCGTAAACCTGTCTTTTAAAATGTGCCAAGTCATAGTTACTGGGAAAGACATGAGAAGGTAGAGAGTTCCGAAGCTCAGAGGTGTAAAGAAAAGAAAAAAGTTATCAGAGCGGTCCACCCTTGTGTTGCTAATATATACACATTAATCATCTGACGCAGCAGCTTGCCGAGTATTGCGTGGTCTAACTAGTGGTGGAGGCATACAAGCAGCCAGATCTCGGGAGCAAAAACCAAGTAATGCCTATAGAAAAGGAAAAGTGAACCAACACTGAGGCGTAGGGCAAGGGGTCAAGTTTGGAAGTTAGCCTGGGACAGTTTATAAGTCGGATCGCTTTCGACTCAACTCTGTCAAGTAAGGAAACGGAGATAGAACCACCCCAAATGTGAGAGGAGTACTCCATACAAGGATGGATCAATCCCTTGTATAAACGGAGAAACTGTTCAGAAGAAAAGAAATTTCGACATCTAAACAGGACATCCAATTTCTTAGAGGCAGACTTAGCTATTCCCGTAATGTCGGGTTTCCAAGAATGAGTGGATGTTACGGAAATACTAAGCATGATTATTGAGTCTAGAGGTGGAATTACAGAAACGTCAAAGTAACGAGATAAGCTGTGAGGAATTTTCGATAGAGAGACGAGTAGAAATGGGTCTTGGAGGCATTAAGCTTAAACAGATTCCGTCTACCCTACTGAGATATCCTGTCCAAGCCAAAGTTTATTGAAGATGTGTCGTAACGAGATGCAAATCGAGTGAGAGAAGAACCAGCAGAATTGACGGACGTGGAGGAATGCAGTGCTGAGTCGCCAGCGTATGAGGGCACTTGGTCATTTGTGGATGAGAGGGAATCATTGATACGAAGGAAAAAAAGAAAGTGTAGGGGACAGAACAGAAAAATGAGGGACACCGCTCTTGCTGAGGGGGTTAGGGGGAAGCTATTCCATTAGCAACCACTGAGATAGCTTTGGATATTTCAAGGACAACTACAAAGGATTCCCCAAAATCTTTCAGGGATGATGACCAGACGTTAGCAAGACAGGAAAGAATATCAACAGTGGATCTCGCCTAACAGAAGCCATACTGGTGATCATCAAGAAGACTGAGAAATTCAAGATGTCTAAGGAAACGGGAGCTGAGAAGGGATTCAAAGACTTTGGAAAAGGTAAATGTCAATGCAACAGGACGATAGTTAGGGATAGTATGTACCAACACATGCTTTCAAAAGAAAGGAAAAGTTCTAATTTTTAAACAGAAACGGAAGCTTGAGCAAGACCTATCATCCAAACTGGCTCTTCCCTTTTGCAAGTCCTTTTTCATCTTTCTAGGGACGCTGATTCAAGGTGAAGTAAGGTATCCTTGTTTCCACATCTAGTCTCATCCAGTTTACTTTACCAGAGTCATGACCTGATTTATCGAAATTAGTTAATCTGCCTCTCTTTTACAGTGAATCTGACATACTGATCGCTGTTTCCTAGCTTTTCGCCGACAGCTGTGTATGATGCTGTTTCATAGCATTTCAGGTAAATAAGTCTGTCATTTTTGTAAAACATATATACTTCACTCTGTTCTGTATGGTGGGTGAGGTTATATCACCTGGTTACCAGGGGTTATGCGTGACCTCGCCGGTATAGTCACATCCAACCTCACTTACATATACTTATCTGTGTCCGTAATTCACATGTCCTTGGTAGTAGATGCCAGTTCATGCGTTCATCTAAAACCCTACCTAACCTAGTAGTAGTAGCGACCATGTTTTAGTGAAGATCATATCTAGCATACAAGCTCCAATCTCCAATAAAATTGTCCCATAGGTGTACCTGGAATGAAGTAAGGTAAGTTGGGTTCTAGTGGAGGGTAAGGTGTTGATTATAGCTGAAGTGAGATAAGGTGAGTGAGGCTCTGGGTAGAAGGAGGGATGACTGAGATAAGGAGAGTGGTTAGGCTGCTAGAAAAAGCCGGAGAGAGACAAGGGGAGTGAAAGAGGGTGCATGGGAGAGAGAGAGGCAAGAGGCGTCAGGAGACACTAAGTGGCTAGAACTTTGGCAAATCTCTGGTAACGGCCAACAAATGCAGTTCTCGTGGCAGAACCACCATTACTGGGCGACCCGGTCGACGTTGGTAGCCACTTAAGACAACAGATGGGCTAGAGTGGCACTACTTGCCTGAGAAAGCTAAAAGAGAAGGAAGGAAGGGAGGGACGGGTATATGGCGAGGAAGCAGGGAAGAGGGAAATGAGGCAAGCAGAAAAATGTTTCATATCTGGTAATACCGCTTGTTGCAACACCTACATGTAATACCTTTTTCTTTTTCCTACAGCGTCTCACTATCCCCGAACACAGACAGTGAAAAAATACTAGACAAGATTATGTTACGTTTTCCTGAGAAAAGTTTAGTCATCTGCTTTTTTACCTCATTTCTCCTTCATTGTCTTAAAAAGTATATTTCTTCAAAATGCAGGTGAATAGAAGTGAAGCGGTTTCACGTTGTGAACAATCTACAATAGAATACGGAGTCAGCTCAGCATATAAAACCTGAAAAAGGTGTGTTCTTCACATATAAGTAAATGAAAGTTCTCAATCATAATGATAATGCAAACAGAGTCCTGCATATTCCTCAATCAAGTTGCGAAGAGGAATCATACTGACGGCTCTTCAACCTTCATGTTGAGAATTGTAGACACCATTAAGTTAAGGGATGATTTACATTTCTTTGAATATTCAGAGCAGAACGTCACTTATCATGCATTAGTTCAAATGTTGGACGAGAAAGAAGACAACAATATATTGTAGTCATCTCTTCCTGGATGATATAATTAATGAATTCATTGAAGCTTATAAAGATCATTACATGATTAACTTCCTTAGGAAGAGCACTATTAGCAGTGGTAATATTCAGAATGAAATTGTTTTTATCCAAACTAATCTATGGCTGCTCATGTTTCACTTTGGAAGGTGTGATATGAGTAGGTAAGAACATATTCCAAAGTTAAGAATGAGTTGAAACGATATCCTTACATTGCACTCCTGTGTATCAGAAAAACGAATTCAATCATCAGGCAACCTCTATATTAAACAAACCTCAATTCAAAGCTGACCACTCAGTGCTGGGAATTCAACATAAATGGTCATTTTTTCCAGCATGCACAGTATTTAGAAATACGGTCACTATTATAAGGTGACTCGGACCTGATGGTGCTATAACTACACTTGTTCCTCCACAGGTATAGGACTCGAATGTCCTCCTCTGAAGGTATGACAACTACACCTGTTTCTTTGAAACTGTAATAACTACACCTGTCCTTCTCAAGGTGTAAGAATCATAAGCGTTTCTCCTCAGGTATGACACCTACACTTACTCTTCTGAAGGTGTGAAACTACAACTGCTCCTCTAAAGGTATGAGAACTAAACCAGATCTTATTCCTCTGAAGATCTAAGAACCAAACTTGCGCCTCTGAAGACATAATTATGGCTATTCTTCTAAAGGTGTAATATCTATACTTGCTCCTCCTAAGGTGCAAGAACTACACCTGCTCCTCAGGAAGTATGATAACTACACCTGTTCCTCAAATGATATAAGAACCACATCTATTTCTCTGACGGTCTATGAACCATGCCTGTTCCACTAAAGGTGTGAGCACTATACCTGTTCCTGGGGATGAATCAGGTAAACTAGGTAAACGACGTTGCATTCTCTCTCCTTGCAGGTGTCCGCTTGTCTTAAAGACTTTGTTTTCAAGTATAACTTCAGCATGCTTCTTTTTGTTGCATTTATGCACCACAAGCAGATCCAACTCATTTCTTCTTGCTACCTTCTGATTTTCTCCCTTCCCCTAGCTTTTATCATCATAAACCATTAAATACAAGTATGAAAGAAACAAGCGAGTTTTGGCCCCAGTTTCCAGCATGGTGTGCGAGAATCTCCAGGATTCTGCGAGCCTCTGCTGCCAACGAGAAGGAGGGCTCAGGTAGTAGCCGCACAAGACCTTTGCAAGACCCTTGTCCCTCTAATAGACTTGTCTTATTTTTTTATTCATTTCACCATCCTCTCTTATGTTGAACACCATCTGGCTTGCACTTCTCCTAACCGCTTAAAAATGACTCTGGTAGCCTCCTTCACATCAAATATCACTTTCATTCACTATCCTGTGCTTACTCCAACACCAACATGCCTGTTTCACGCCTGATGGACTCTAAATCCCCAAATTTTGACATCTCTGGATCAAGATTTATCTCCCACTTACCAATGCTTTTCTTTGTTTTGCCTAATGTTCTCCGAACTCGATAAACTTACACATTTTTTAGAATATCAATTTTTTTTTCCCACCAGGCCGTGACATTCTCTTGTTAACAAGCTCAGCTCAGTTTAGATCTCCAGGTACACCATAGGGAATGGTTGAAGTTCTTCCGCTCAAATAGTGAGGGGGTTAAAGACCACGTTTTTTAATGATCTATAGCCAATCAACCACTGTACTCATACTCCTGATCGTGACGACCAATCCCTTAACATTCTCGATCTGTTTGCCATCAATCCTTAATACTACAGCCGCCATCTCGTTGTCGGACTACACTTGACTGAATATCTCCTTAGTAACTGCACTTCCTCCACCGGCTGTCCCGTGTAAACTTCAGTAATGACACAAACATCATTGGCTGTGCTAACTTAAGAAATTTCTTTTTTGACTTTCCTCGTCCAGATTACTGACTCTCCCGTGTGATGCCTCTTCATCTCTCTGTTGAGCGGTATAGGAGAGGTTACTGATGTGGGGATGGAGACGTGTGTTCCCTATTCCTTTAAACTCTCTTTTCTTCCAATCCGAAGGCAACCCATTCATATGGTTCTGAGGGCAATCGGACAAGGGACCTGGCATATCGGATCTGAAAAACTCTCTTTCCGCCGACTCGCATTCATATTTCACCGCCAACTGGAAGCACCGCACATACATTTTTCGTGGAGGAAAGCGTTCCTTTAACTACAAGAAGTGGTGCGATAACCTCTCTTCTGCTTCCAGTGATAAGTCTTTTTGGTCTTTAGCCAATCGTATCTCAAACAATTTCTGTCGCACTATCTTCCCTTCATTTTTCCGTCCGAACAACACTATGACCGTCTCTTCTACTGAGAAAGTAAATTCCTTTGGCTCTCTTTACCCCGCCAACTCCATTCTGGCAGACTCCAATATCCCTCAACACATCTCTTACTAATCCTATGCCACCTCCTAATACTTTCTTTTCTTAAATACTTAAGAAAAAAGCGAAGACTGTGAGGAGATTCGTATAACATAAAAATAGTAAGTAAACTCCACGACATAACATAAAAAAAATTTTTCACCTGAGACAGCTGTGTAAAGGTTATATAATAACTAAAACTATGGCAAGGGTGTTCTCAGTTGATAAGCTGAAGAACACAGGAATAAACTAATATCAGATGTAGCAAAAGCAAAGATTATTGATAATTTTGACTTAAGGCTGAGCTAATACAATGATATCAGGTTCTTTTTCTTTTTCAGTCGAACAAAGTGCAGCCGTTTGTAAACCCAGTAGGGAACTTTTTCCCTTCACATTTTCCTAAAGTTTCAATGGCAGTTTACTGTGTCCATACCACATAGTGTTTCTTCTCATCTTTTTATCCCTGATGCCAGTTCAGCGAGTTGCGTGGGGAGACGACTGCCGCATCTTGCTTCTGCCACAAGTTCAAATAAGACAACATATGACCTCGTCACAGATCCATTAGGTCTCCTCTCTTTTGTCTTTCCCATGTGAGAGCCAGACGGATGGACCTCATGCCATTCCTCCTCGTTTTCAAGGCGCTTGCCTCAGGCCTCGTGCCGGCACTTGCTCGCATTTTTGCTTCTGCTTCAGAACCAAAACTCCTCCTTCATCTTGGAGGCATATATTGGCACAACCTGTCCAACGATGATTGACTGTTCCAATTCTTCTAATCATCGTCCCGTTGCTCTGACTTTTACTATGTCAAAAGTCTTCAAATCTCTTCTCAATTCCCATTTCCTTAAAAATCTTGAATCGTAAAGTTTTCTATCTGATCTTCCATCCGGCTTTCGCATGGTGAGATCCACTGGTGACATGCTTTCCTTACTTACTAATGTTTGCTCATCTTCTCTGATAGACTCTGGGGAATCTTACGTAGTTGCCCTTGACATACCGGAAGCATTTGACTCGGTAAAGCATCGGGACCGAGTCTCCAGGCTCCTTTCTTTTATCTATCCTCCTTCACTCATTTCTCTCAAGTCTCGTTTCATCTTCGGTCATGTTTTGTCTCCGTGGTTACTGAAGGATCAACGTCGTTTTCCCCTGTGAACAGCAGTGTCCCTCAAGGTTCTCTCCTGTCTCATAACATCTCTTTCCTTTCATCAACGATTTCTTTTCTCCAACAGATGACCAAGTGTATTCATACGCTGTCGACTCACCACCACATTCCTCCACTTACTGCATATTCGCTACGTCCTCTCATGCTCGATCAACGTCACGTCTCGTCATAACTGCTTCAATAAACAGATTTTTACAGGATTAGCCAGGGAGACACATGCAACCTATATTAAGTTTAATGCATGTAAATCCAATATCTTCCTCTTTCCCATTCTAAACCCTTCGATGATCTGTGCCAGAAACCCGGGCAAGTTTATTGTGCCGCCCACGCTCATCATGGGAGAGGTAACGCAAAAGGATTACAAGGGTCACAAAAGGCCTTTGTCAGAACCATTGGAGCTACTTATTACATGAAACTAAAAAGAGTTTTTTTATTACATAAGCTAACAGTCTTTCGCACTGCAAGTTTTACCGGCTTGATGCAAAAAGTGGAAACAATCTTAAAAATCTACGTATTTTTCTTTCTTTTAACAATATGGTGTTGAGCCACTTCTTGCGGAGTTTGTTCAGACCAATCCCTAAGAAGGTCTGATTTTACACATTCAAATTGATCTGAAGAACCTAATGTGTGGTCATTACAAAAGAACATTAATGCAGAGGTTAAGAGCGATGGGTGAAATGGGGTCTCTAAAAGGGAACAGTCGTTCATGTTGTTGTTTGTTGTTAGTATGTGTGTGGTGGGGGAGACAGGAATGAACGATCCTGGTAAACAGAACCTTTACGAACGTTCCTGTTTCCTTTGATGGCTTTGTAATTCCACCACGCAGTGCAATACATATAGTTGGTATCACCGTATCATCTGATCTATCTTGTAAACCCCAAACAGCACAAACAGCTAAATCTTCTACTAAAAAACCTGGAGTCCTGTTCAGATGCCAAAATTCTATGTAACCAAACTGGTGTTTACTGTCGAAGAAAAGATTATGGCCATATTCTGTCGACCAAATGGCTTTTTATCAAGTCTTCAAACAGTATGAGGACAAGGGGATGGAAGATGGGTGAGGAGTGATTAGTGAGTAAGAGCCAGCACAGGGGGAATGAAGAGCGACTGAGGAATCTGAGGTGATCAAGTGCAGGTAAGGGATGAGGAGCATGTGACAGGTGAGGAACGGCGAGGAGCGGTGGTCAGCTGATGTTTGGAGGTCAGCTGTAGAACTGGGTGTCTTGTTTAGATGTAACTTTTTCTCTTTTGAACAGTTGTTCCGTTTATACAACGGATTGGTTCGTCCTTGTATGGAGTACCGTTACCACATTTGGGGTGGTTCTAGCTCTGTTTCCTTACTTGACAGAGTTGAGTCGAAAGCGATTCGACTTATAAACTACCCCAGGCTAACTTCCAAACTTGACCCCCTTGCCCTACGCAGCAATGTTGATTCACTTTCCTCTTCTATAGTTATTGCTTTGGCTTTTGCTCCCGAGAGCTGGCTGCTTGTGTGCCCCCACCACTAGCTAGACCACGGAATACTCGGCA
>JAYMFT010360434.1:0-22835 GCA_038088735.1 Panulirus argus
GCATGTTGAATAAAACTCTATGAACTCCTACTGAAGTGCGATTTAACCTTTAATATATATATATATATATATATATACTTTTTCACACTTGATCACCACTATATATTATGACTGCTAAAAACTTGAATTTGACAGAGATGAAGAGGACATATGAAATGATACAATGAAAATAATAATGGCTCTAAATCTTCGGGAAATAAGCAACAAGTCTAATGACAGTGGCAAGGTTGAGGAGACACACCCTTTCCCTGTGCATTTGCACTGAGTTCGCAATGGAAATTATGCTCCCAATACTTTAACTTCTAATACCACAACATGAATCTGAGCTGCATGTTGAATTATGAAGAACTGTATTGCCAATGATTTTGATTTTTTTAATCCAAAAACTACGGGAAATACTACTGATAGAAAATAAGAACCACTAATGTGAATATTTTACCTTTCATGGATATTTTCCATTACAATTCTTTTCTTAAAATAATTAGTAATTCAGTTACATAAGAACTTACTTGGCAGCTATTTAGTGCTATCTGGCATCAGTTCAACTTGCTTTATCATCTGATTTGGCCAATGTTGGTGGCTAATATAGGTGAAGTTACATAGTGAAACACTTTCTTGTTTTTATGTGCAAACTTATTCCCTTTATTTCTACAAGAAAAAAATATTTTTCTGCATTCTGAAGATTTCCAAATCTAAATATGAGAGACCAAATCAATGAAATTGTCTACAAGGGGTTAATTAAGCTGCAACATACGGTCTACTAATAAAATCCCACAATTCTGAAAAAGTTTCAGTATTTTCGGTATAAGCGGCTGATGGCATCTCTTTCAAGCGTTGAGGAAAACAAGTTTAGATATGATAACACATTTTTCAAAGTATGCGACATTTAAATGAACGTAATATATTTTCTTCTAAGTCAATTTTGACACTTCTAATTACCGTGATTTTGATCATATGAACATATTTATAGAAGAAAAAAAATGTTTTCAAAGAGATGGATACTATAGCAGAATTGGGAACCTATTTCACAGCAGAACAATGGAAGCATAATTTGTAACTGATAAAAATTCATTTTTGTTCTAATATCTTTTGTAACAATTTGTAACACAAGTTTATAAAAGATAAAATGAGCATTACCATCTTTTCCAGCACTTCATCATTGACATAGCATATCAGAGATGAGACATTACAAGTTTCGAACTTTGGCGTCTCACGACTACAAGAAGTCTTTCCTTTCTCTTGGCACATGACTAACTTTGCTACTAGATATTCGCAGTGTAGTGCTGACATCCATTTAAATAAGAAACCCCTTCTATTTCACCGAGATAAGATATGCAAGGGAAATCATATGACTGACAACAACGTAAGTTTCTCAGTGTTTAATGCATTCTTAATAACAAACCACATAATCTAGACAAGCTCCATATAATCGTTTTGAGTCGGCTGACTGCAAGATGGTTAACTTGCAATGCCCTTGGGCTCTGTATGAATACTATTCGTGAATACTAATTGTGTGATATATGGGGTAAGAGTTTTTGCAATGGCGGTTCCATCTCTTAACCTTGTATATAAGTACCATGTCTTTACTTCTGTATGAATGTATGTTCGTGTGCACTGACACACACCAGCCTAAAAATTACTTTAGGATGCCATAAGTATCCCTACTACTGTCATTTACAAATTATGAAAAAAATGGTCCTAATCAATTCCTTACACTCTAAAACTGATGATACACATTTTTTAACCTACAGCTTCCAATTCACAGCCCTGCCCACTCAGAGGACAGAAATTTGATGGAGGAGGCACTACATCCCAAACCTCGCACTCCATAACAACTTCACAGTGTATAGATCCAAATACATCACTTTCATTAATGTGTATCTACTAGAACATGCTTATCCTGTTTCTGATACATTAGCCTTTGTTCCACCAGCTCATTTAAACACAGCTTATAAAATTCCGATTGCATATATTGTTCAGTTTCAATATACTTCCATACATTTAAGCAAAGGGAGTTAGCTAATAGCTAGACACTGTGGTGGTTTTAGGGTGATCTACAGCACTTCACTGAGTTTCATAACTCCATTCCTGATGAATGTTATTCAGTCTTCCAGGTTAACCTCAACACGTCATACCATATTCACCAATCAACAAGCAGTTGCTGGTAATGTACCTGGCTAAAACTGAAGAGTGTCAGTGAACAAATGGCCATTTGATTTACATCTAAAGCAGGTTTTTACTGCTGAAACTGAATAATATTTTACAAGACACATGTGCATTTCCTAAGATTATGATTTGTGGTCTACTTAAAAAAAAATTTTGTTGGCACTGTAAATAATGATTTATGAGTGGGATTTTATTCTTTCATACTTAAAACCAATCTTTAAGTAATGCATGTATCATGTGTGGTTGGGTTATGAGGTAGAGAGGAAATGTGGGTGTAAATAATATATAAGTAATATAAGATAAAGTATAAAAATGTAAAGAAAACATGCCTATCTTAATGATTCAAATTTTTTTAGGTTTTGTTATTACAGAAATTTCAATATGAAAATGTGAACTCTACTTAAAAGAGCCAAGATTCCTTTGGTATGGAAGGTAAACAACGAATCCTGATGTCTCCAAATATAGGAATCTGACCATGTGTAATATAGATCTCATAAGCATGAGCTTTCAACCTAAAAACATCTGAACACATCCAGCAAATCTGCAAAACTATGATTCAGTCATATTCAAAACTTTATGACATAGTGGCATTCAATGTAAAACAGATAACATGAGAAAATATGCATTTCTGGACTTTTCAAACAAATCTACTTGCTGTATTACACCTTGATATGGTGTGAGGATCAAAAACGAAACAAATAAAACTCTACAGAATCCATGAAAGCACCAGATCAATGCTGTGTACACTGTCTGCATGATAGCGACTTTTCTAATAATATCCACACACCTCACCTGTTCAATTTCTATTTGCTGGATTATTCACATTCTCAACTGCTCAAATTCAATGCCCTGCCCACTTCACTCAAACTTAATGAGGAAGCTGTTGGTGCTACACTTATAATGTTACACACCTTTATACAATGGCTCCAATGCTATTTTCTATAGTATTTTCCAATACATTCACAGTCTAAAATTATCCCCTAAATTGATGGCCATGTCTATTTTCCGGTGAAGTGTTTAGTGAGATGTGATTGGTCCGCCGGCACTTAACGTTTACTGTATATTTTGATAAGAGGTTTCAGTAATTTTAACGTTTACGCCCTATAGAAGTTAAGGAATATTCAAATAAATTAAATATCACCCTTAATATTCATATGCGAGCAAAGCCATATACATCAGAATGCTGAAAAAACTGATCTATTGCAGGCATAAAACATATTTCGTAACTTCTGTGGGGCGTAACCAGTAAACTTAAGCGTTTTATACAAAAATATACACTTACCGAACTATGCAACTCAGGGGGAACTTAGTGCACACGTCACAGTTCTCCGGTGACCAGCCACCAGCTCACGGGCCCCACTCCACATTACCCGAGCCGGAGCAACAGTAAGAATTCCATCTTGAGTAATCCCCCTACATGTCTGGCAGTGGCCGAGGGTGGCCTGGGGGCTGGGGTTGTCACACGAGATGGTCCTCCTCACGGGTAACTTCCGATGCCGTTTTCTACCATCAGCTGATCCTCCCACGACTATAATTACGCACACCACCCTTGTCCCCTCCACCACACTGATCAATACAACACTATCAAGACGTTTGGTGGGCGTGTTCCTGGGGCTCCATACGATGATTAACTAGGCACAGGACCTGCCTAAAACAATTAAAGGCCAAGGCCGTTCCAGGGTGCAACAAACTTTAGGACTTCCATTGCCAATTTAGTTTCATCAGAAACTTTCCCAATACAAATGGTAAGTTTTCATTGCTTTACTATTCCTTCTGGAGTCTCTTCATATGAATATGACTTAGCACTTAACTTAAAATCCCTTTCATGCACTGCATCACTTCCATATTGGTCATATATTCGAGAATTTTCACAAATTTACGTTTCATTCAACCAGGAAAGTGATTCTGCTGGAGCATCATGGCTGACTACAGGGTGTATCAGGGCTGCCAACTACAGATAGATATGAAGGGATGCACTTGAAAGAAGTTATTGTAGTAATACAGACTGATACGAAAATGTCATTCATAGACTTACTCTTTTGATTCAAATTCTCGATCTTAAAGGCTGGTTGACATTACTTAATCATAGTATAAACTGTTTTTCCGGCATTCACCTGTTTACATAGTGTCACCTGTCTGCAGGTGCACTTGCAAAAGAAATTGATGAAGTTGAAATTGCTAAGTCCATTTATATAACTATTATTCTATTGATTAGCGATTTCATAAGACTTTCATTTTCCATTTTGGTCATATGGTAGTGTTGATATAAGATTCCTAGATCTACAGTATGTTGGTAGCCTTGGGTAGGAGTGAGCCGCAGTACGCTGTATTCCTTCGCCATCACTCCCAGGTTTAAAACCCTGTTTCATCTGTGTTTTGATTACTTCTTGTCATTAGTTAGTTAAATGGAAAGTTAAGATACAGCTGTATTTAAGCAAACAGTTCGTAGTAAAACAATGAACAGTAAATTAAACATTGCTTCATCTTGAACAATGACATAAGGCAGATGACCGCACTACTTGCTTAGGCGGAAAAATATTGGATCCTTCACAATATGCAGGCCAGGAAACAATGAAATAGGTGTAATTTGTATTAAGAAAGTACAAATAAAAATGTAGATTAAGTTGATGTCATATAAACCAATCGTAAAAATGAGTATGTAACCTACACGGGTGTAAAGCTTCAACAATTTCGCTTGAAGGTGGACGGAAAGACTTCAAAACATCACTTGATACAGTAATGACATTATTTTGGAAAGTGTTTTTAAATTAAGACAGAATGTATTATTCAAAGGGCATGTTATATTAAAGTCCTTCTATCTAGAGAATCTACAAAATCTTCCAAAAACCGAAAACTTTTGATTGACCGGTCCCACTTGAAATAAGGTCCACATATTCCTTTAAGTAATATGGTAACTCTGTAACTTGTGTATCTCATAAAGAGCCACGATAGAACAGTAGGATTTTTATATAATACATCAATAGTAAAGTAGTACTGATAATTAAGAATTCTGATGTCATCCTTTGTTTGACATGTTAAACAACTTCTCAGCCATATCTACTAGGCATCTGTTAAGTCAACTGTGGCCTACATCGGTGCTTATATATTTAGGGAATGTGTCTATGGTCAAAACTAGGTTCTTGTGAGGTCTTTCCGTTAACATAAGTGATAAACATACTTACGTATAAACTGTAACAGTTAATTATAACATTATTTTTATGTAGAAAATCCAAGAGGAGGGATTCCTACTACATGCATGATCAACAGAGCAAAAGGTAGACTTCCTTGCATTCTCTTGTGTCGTTTTGAGTTCATCTGAGGTGGCACAGAGTCGGGGTCCTTTGTCTAACGCATGTTTCGCTCCTACTGACCAAGGAGCCTTCCGGGTAAACTATTCTCTCAAGAGTACACTCGATGTTACCGTGTAGATCATCTTTGCTCGCAGGATAATTTCAGTTGATTATAAAATAACCATAAAAAAGCGACTTTAGTTGTATATCGCTCAACACTTTAAATAAATCATCTTTCGTTCTCATGCCTGTGGTATCTGCCTGGCGGTGTTTTGTTGACGAGGGAAAGTTACATTGGAGCCTACCTATACCCGCTACCAGCCACTGCTCCATTGTCTGAGAAGGAACTCTTAATGGCTTTGAATAGGATGGAGTATTCAAACTTAATGCACAAATAACGTGTTTTATATTCTGTGTTTAAAGGGAGTGATGGTGGAGAAAGTCCACGAAATAGATTTGATAAAATCATGGTTTTCAGGTAATTTTTTTATGTCAAAACGGAGCATAAAGGTTAACTAAGTTAGCTAGGGTATTCTTGTCCACCGTGGAAGATAATTAAGCTGATATGGCTTCCTGACTATTGATTATATAAGCATGTTGGACATAGTGGCTATCGCCTGTTAAGTTATCGGGCAGTAGGATTCCGTAATGCTTTTGTACGACATTTCCTGCAAAAAAAATATATTGCTTTAAGGGCCTTACATTTATGAGAGGGTAGATGTTTCTTTTACGTGGTGAGGCAGAAGTTATACACTGAACTTGAAATGAGCCTCAGTGACGAGAGATAATAGAGATATAAGATGAAATGATGTTTACATATACGTGAGCTGAATATTTTAAGTGTAGTAAAAATATGGTGCTACAATTATGATGGCTAGGTTCAGACTGGTTAGACAATATGAAATGAATTTCAACGGATCACAGGCTGTGAAAGTAACAACAAAATAAGGAGACAGGATTTCACGAGAAAGCCATGCCTGCTTGATCTATTTCCTCCTGCCGAAGAATAAGCTTACGAATTCTTTGTAACAGAAACGTGATATGGGTAATGCTTAATGGATGGTGTATATCATAGCCTAACGGCGATGTAAAAGTTGGTTTGTCCAGCGAATATCGAGACTACAGGATTTATTCATTTCTTGTAGGTGAAGGAGCCCGCTTCGCCGCAAAAAAAAAAAAAAAAGGTATCTTAACCCTGAGTGGAGAAAGCGAGTGCTTGATGTGAAGTTTGAATACTTGGGTTCGTAATAGGGCATGGTAGTTTGCTATTTAAACTCTAAGCTGTAAAATGAGCCACGTCACTGCAGAGCTGAATTCATACTGGCTAATGTCCTCTTGCTAATGATTTTCCAACTATAGCTGACATATGAGAAGGGAGGAGAGGAGTAGAGCAGTCTTTAAAAAACACCTCTGGCTCTAGCGGTATAGTGTTCAATGTTCAGGATGCCGCTCGCATGTGGAGTACTCGGTTGAAATGTGGTACGTGTAACCATGCAGTTGGCTTTGGATCCTACATTGGAGCGACTTGGGCCCAACGATTTCTTTTCACTCTCGCTGAGGTCAGGTAAGGGACAAAGTACCGTGTGCAGACTTACCCTGAAAGGTTTGGCTTAGGGATGTTGCAGAGAGCTGACTAAAGTATAATTCTGTTCTCGTGGAGTATTTAATGTTCCGTAAATCGTGGTGGTGATATTCTCTCTAAACGTTTAGGTTCATGCAAAATTAAGTTTTCTCAAGTTTTAGAATATTGTGATCGCCCTGTGAGTCCTTTTTATCTATTGGTGCTATGAAAAACGCACGAAACAATTACCACTTTCTCTCCTATATTGTTGACATTTTTCTCATTGTGTATTTTTGTGTATGGTCGTTGATAATTGTAATCTTTGTTAAAAGTTCACAAAGTGTATCCAGTAAATCAAAAGTTTAATATTAGAGTATTGCCTGACTATGTTCAAAGAAGGAAAGTATAGTATGATTACTAAAATCTAATATTTTGTCCAAAACTGTACGAAATACTTTATTATTGTCACTTGGTATATATATAGTAGTCGGCTACCCTTTTTCTGTAAATAACATATATATCAAATTTAGATTTTTTACATACTGAAGAACTTGATCTGTCTGAGCGGTAGAGATCTTGACAGTGGGTAGTGATATCAGGTGGCAGGAGTAGAAAACTGAAGAAATAGATTAGGCACTAGATAATGGTATGAAACCGATGAAGGAGCTCATTTCACGTCAACAGATGCAACACATCATGATACCCGTCACCCACTCAAGAAAAGGAAACTTCATTTCGCGAATGCACATTTGTTGTGTGCCATCAGTGTAAAGTCCACATCTAACTTGCATGGAAAAGGCAGAACAACAACAAAAAAGGACGAGGAAAACACGATTATCGCCATATTACAGAAACATAACGACATTCGATTTAACTTTGTGGCAAGGAGTTAGATGATTACAGAGGAACCCCCAAGGCAATACCAAATATATTGAAAATCAACAATAACATCAGAGGTATGACGACCGAATTCATAAACACACGGAATTCTAAATTCAAAATCATCCCTGAAGAAAGTAGAGATTATAACCAAGACCATGAAAAAGTAATTACCGAGTGGTTGACTCAGAATTAGGAAAGAACCATCCCACATCAGACCATAGACTTACAATGACGGTCCTTTTAACGAACCGGAGCTAAAAATAGCCAGGAAATACAAAAGCTTAACATCAGGAATATACAAATAAAAGTCAGCTTGTTACTTCTTATGAAAGAGCTTCTATTCCCTCTCAGCGACTGCAGTGCTGTGTATCATAGGCTTACTTATTCGAGAAATTCAAAAGAGCTCAAGTAATTACAGTACCAAAAATCAGGAGTGCCAGATGAAGACCCGAAAATTACCAACCCATTTTCTTATAAATTCCAGGGTTGGTCTTTGATAGAATAAGTAACCTTAGGTTAAGAGGGCACCTAGAAAACATCTATAATCAAAATCAATAAGGTGTCCTGAAAGGCGAAAGCACCACCTCTGCCAATGCCATCATGGCAAAAACTTGAAAATGAAATCCAGAGGACAAAGGCGATCCTGCTAACGAACCTAAAGACTCTACAATGAATGGATGATGCATAAGTATGTCACGGAAGATGAATGTCCAGCTTAGGTTAGTTGCAGTCACGAAGGACCCGGACACGGTACAAAAGGCCGGCCAGGTGGGAGACACATGGGGGGGGGGGGTTAAACTCTAGTTACGTGTGGATGTGATGGTGTTGACGGTCGTTACTGAAAACTTTCCAGTCTATCAGCCATTACAAGTAATTCAGGATAAAGCATCTCTAACCTGGGCAAGGAGAAATGTGTTTGGTGGTAGGGAGGAGAATCAAACTATACATCTTTGTAAGGGTTAGTTGCAGAAGCTTTACGTTCCTAGCTGTTTCCCCTGTAGGGTAGAATGCTCATCGGGAGGGCCAACTGTCTGTTGGAATCGTCAACGTTGGGGCCACAGGGATTGGCAGTGTGACTTTAACGGCAGGTGTGGTGGCCGTAGTGGACGCCATGACAAGGATGCTGGGATGACATCCTTAATAGGTCAGACTTTCATTTCCTACGGGGTAATGCCTCTGGCAAGACACAACAGAGGCGCTGTGGTGTGGTGAGCTGCAATCCCAAAGAGACTGTGTTTACCTATCACTCGTGTGACTTAGGTCTGCCGCTGCACACTCGTCCCAGACGCACTCAGACACGGACAGACGTGCCCCTTAGCAGCCAGATGACCCGACTGGTGACACTGGAGACTTACATCGAGGAGCGAGTTGTACGCCTGGAGCCTCAACATTGCTCACTACCACATGAAATGCATTAGGGATTTCGATGTATGGAGGAGGTTTTCTGTAACCTAATGAGTGCATTGAACGATTCCCAGGTTATAGTATTGATCTGATGCCACAATATTTTACTGGACGTGACTCTAATATTGGAGTTATACAAGTACTGTCTCACATTGGCTCAGGCTAATGTTTTTCTAATGGACTTCTAAGAAAGTCCCTTTTCATTCTGATCATACCATGTATTCTTTTAACATCGTATTTTCTCTTCTTTATTCTAAATTTCTTATTCGTACTTATGGGGAAGCTATATTTATGCGTATTTCGACTAGTTCCTTCAGGCAATGTGGTTTTCTCAAGTATTATGTCTTGAACTTGTTAAGCTCGTATGAGGCGTTCTACCTATACCTGCACAGCCAGTTGCAACTGGTATTACTGTGATGCAGAAACCTCACCGTATTATAGATGGGGCCCTTTTTCTCTCGAGAGTAAACTATTAAAATCTGAAATCTGAATTGTTTCACCAGTTGGGAACACGAGTGTGGATATCTGCACAGGTGACGCCACTCAATTCGTAGTTTTAAGCAACTTCCTTCCAGAACGCATTCATCTTGTTCACTCAGAGGCATCCACGCGAAAGAAATTTACAACGTAGAAAAGACAAACAAACAAAGATAAATAGATTTGCCATAGTGGCACTGGGAAAAATAACACCATGTCATATGGTTACGGAGGACAACGCACCAAAAGAAGCAGCAGACAAAGCCTGGCAGACTCTAAACAATAGACATATCCTAGACCCCTGCAGCAGCACAAACATGAAATACTCTTGATTCACTCGGGGGCTTCAGAGCGCTGATAGAAGCTACAGCCATTCATAGACATACATAGTGAAGAATGCCTTGCTTTGCTTTGGTTATTATCTCCTCAGACTAACAAGTAACAATATTACCACGTGCATAGCCCAGGTCTCCAAAAGTATATACGTAAGGCACCAATAAACACATATCTAACAAGCCACACACACATCTCACTGGGAGCTACGCCACACATCTGTAAACTCCAGAACAGATTTTCCGTCAGTGAACCGTACCTTCTCCTGTCCAACCACTTCTCTCTTCTACCCTAACCATTCCTAGCGCTTCCAAAGGATTAAAGAGGAGGTAAAGGTCAGGCCATCATATTCAAGGATCGTACCGTTATATTCAAAGGGTTAGTTAAGGATCAAGCCTCAGAATGGTTAGACGTACCAAGTGGTGTGCGAAAGGGGTCAATCTAGAGACTGGTTATCTTTTTTGCATATATTGATGATAGCAATAATGAAGTACATTGAAAGATATCATGCTTCTCAGATGATGCTAAGCTCGGAAATGAATCTAGAAACAGACTTGAATGTTTGTAGCTTCAAAAAGACATAGACAAAATGATAGACTGGCCTCATAGGTGGCAAATGAATTTTAATATCGATAGGTGTAAAGTTTTACATATCGGTAGTAGAAATGAAAAGGTAAACTGAAGTATGAATTCTGATGAACTGCAAAAGGTGAATGAGGAAAAAGAGTTGGGCTTAATTATTTATGGTGAACTAAAACGAAATAAGCAGTGCATAAAAGCAGTAAAAACAGCAAACAAGTGCTTTCGTATTTAAGTCTGGGGAAATTGTCCTTGCTCTTTGCAATCCACTGGTGCGACCCCATCTTGAATACTGTGTTCAGTTTTGTTTTGGTCTCCAAATCTAGAACAAGACAGACAGAATGGAGAGAGTACACCGTCGAGCTTTCAATATGATTCCCGAAATGAGAGACTAATCCTAAGAGATCCAACTAAACGACTTCAGTCCATTTAGCTTAGAAAAGAGAGGGTTAAGAGGTGATCTCATACAGGTATTCAGAATTATCAGAGGCTTTGATAATCTTGATCTTGCAAGGTATTTAAGGCTTGATTCATAGTAGTTAATAGATACAAACTCGTGGGCAAACGTTTTGCCTGAATGAGGCTAAGTACGTTTTTTTCAACAGGATTGTTATCATACGGAAAGATTAAGTAATTACAATGGTTGAAAGACATTCTATAGATCCTGTTAAGAATAGACTTGAAAAATATTTCTCTTGAAGGCCACACCTAACATTATTTGTGCCTCCTTAGTCACTTTGACATTTGTATGCCAATGTATTTTTACCACACTAATCTGTGAGTTTCTGGTGTCTTCCACTATCACCGACAGCCTCGAAGGTACACAATAGTTTGTTGCTGTTTGAATTCCTTTGTATTCCTTTGTAACCCTCCGCACACCACATATTGTCCTCAAACAATTCATTTCCAACATATGCGGACTCTTCCTTATATTTTTGTCCATCCTTACATTTTTGTCCAAGTTATACGCCTCTCATCCATACAGCACCAATGGGACTATTCTATCACTAAAACACTAATTATACCCATATTTGCCTTCAAAGACAGACTTTCTTTCCAAACATTCCTGAATGAGCCCAGGGTCTTCGCCCCCTCACTCACCCTATGGCTCACTTTGGCTCCCACGGTTCCATTCGTTGCCATATCCAGTCCCAGGTATCGAAAAACTAACCTTTCTTCAAGTTGTCTTCATTCAAGCTCTCTTCATTGCTGAACCTAATAACTTTGATTTTATCCACATTTATTCTCAGCTGTCTTTAACATTCTACCAAACTCAGATACCAGCTTCTGCAGTTTCTCAATCGATCATGCCACCAGCATCGCGTTATCAGCAAACAATAACTGACTCACCATCCAATCCCCCTTCTTCATCCGCCAACAGACTGCTCCTCTCTCTAAGACTCAGCTGAAGGTGAGTCTGAGGTAGGGGTGTGTGATGTCACCATTGCTGTTTGATTTGTGTATGGATGGGGTGGTGAGAGAGGTAAATGAAAGTGTCTTGGAGAGAGGGTTCGGTATGCAGTCTGTAGGGGGTGAGAAGGGCATTGGAAGCGAGTCAGTTGTTGTTTGCTGATGACTCGGCGCTGGTGGAAGATTTGAGTAAGAAACTGCAGTTTGGTATCTGAGCTTGATAGAGTGCGTGAAAGGAAAAAAACTGAAAGTAAAGTGAGTAGACGCAAGATTATTAGGTTTATCAGTGCAGAGAGACAGGTTAGTCGGGGCTTGAGTCTGAGAGAGAAAACTTGGAGGAAGTGAAATGTTTTAGATACTTGGGAGTGGACGTGACAGAGAATGGAATCATGGAAGCGGAGATGAGCGAGGGACCAAATGTTCTGGGAGCATTAAGGAATATGTGGAAGGAGAGGGAGAAAATATTCTTTTTAAGGTGTAGTAGTCCCAGTAATGTTGCATAAATGCGAGACTTAGGCCATTGATGAGAATGTACGGAAGAGGGTGAATGTGTTAGAACAGAAAAGTTTTAGGACAGTTTGTAGTGTTAGGAGGGTTGTTGATCGTGCAAGTAGAGTTGGGGTAAGAGAAAGGTGTCGTAATAAGAAGAGCATGGACGAGAGAGCTAAAGAGAGCGTGCTGATATGGTTTGGCTGTATAAAGAATATTTGTGAGAAGTTGATAAAGAGGATTTATATGTCGGAAATTGAATATAAAAGAAGCAGAAGAAGACCAAATTGGAGATGGGGGGATGAAGTAAATAAGATTTTTATTGCTCGGTGCTTGGACATGCAGGAGGGTGAAAGGCGTGCAAGGGATAGAATGCAATGGAGTGATATAGTATACAGGAGGCGACTTGGTTTCAGTAGACTAATCAAGGGCATAAGAAGCAGCCGGGGAAACCACGGTAAAGTATGTGGATGGTGATTTGTGGTTTCGTTGCATTACTTAAACCAGCTAGAGGATGGATGTGAATGAATGAGGCCTGTTCTTTGTCTCTTCTCGGCACTATCTCCCAAACGCGGGAAATAGGAGAAGAATAAAAAAAATCAACTAAAATTGCTGGCAGCGTAAAGGCAGGACCGTCATGGTCCTGGCGAACCAGCAACATCCTCACCTTAAGTTTAGAAGTACGTCCCATACACCAGGCAATGCTTGTTACTAACACGACTTTCAGCCACTTGATACTTTTCTTTAACATCTCCATGCACATAGTTGGTACATTGTTGTTGCATAAGACCCTGGAGAATGTCCAGCTCGCGCGGTGACCAGTCAGCAGGAGGCGTCCAGCAGGGACCCGAGACCCACAGGAGGTGATGATGTCGGAAGTGTTGAGCAAGCAGGCCTGAGACCTGATGGCGCGAGGTTAGCACAGACTGCAATCTTCATTTATATATTTGTCCTTGGCTGTCCCCTCATGCCATCCCTTTAATTCATCACCAAGACAAGAGTACATCCTGAGAGCGACGGTGTTCCGCTGCAACGTCAGGAGGGACAAGAGCAAGACCAGTTCCCAGGATAGGAATATGTCCTGCAGACATTTAGGTGCGTACGACGCTAACAGTCCAAGTCTTTGTGATGTACAGTTACCCACATTTCCACCTGATAATGTTTGGCGTGTTTTATGAGATGCGGTAGAAATGTGTTTGTATATGTCGTAGTATATGGAAGTGAATGGCCAGACAACGTCCTCTCAATAATGGCCAGACTGTGTTAAGGAAGCAGCTCTCCCCTATGAATACAGATATTTCCAGTGATCACCGTTTTAATTAAGATTATCCAAGTATACGTTAATGCCTCTCATGTACTATATGCTGGAATGTGTCTGCCTGGTGCTGTGACATATGAAGACCTCGGTTTGGAGGGATGGGGAGATAGGAGGTCTCTGTGCTGGGAGTAAGGGAAGGGGGAAGATGGTTCATCAGTCATTGAAGGTTATCCCACCACCATATTGATAATAGTAAGCAAATCTTCTCACATCTATGTAAAGTGATATTTCCTTTTTGCTTAAAGTCAACATAATTGGCTTTAACGTGCCATTTGCTGGACGATGGTGGTGGCTGTGAGGTGGTGTGACGTAACGAGACCGGGCAGGGCCTCTGAGAGTGGGATGCACGGGGTACATCGCACCCGGGCCCGGGTGTCCAAGAGGGGGCCCAGGACTTCCTGGGATCTCAGAAAACGCAGCAATCAACAGAGCCCTCCATTTCACCCCTCTCTCATCTTCCATACCCTTTTTGGCTTTATTACAGCTTATGGCATAAAACCGTTTTGGATAAAAATTGGATGACATGGAGAATGGGGCCCCAGTTACGGACAAAGGTCCACATCAAGGCCGGGCCTTAACTGAAATAGGAGAGAATTAAGAAACGGAAAAGAAAAGACAAGGGAAAGTATTTACGAAGTTTTGAGAGGGTGAAAGACCTGTCTTTTGAAATGTGCTAGGTCATAGTTATTGGGAAAGACATGAGAAAGTAGAGTTCCAAAGCTTCGACGTGTAGGGAAAGAAGCAGTTATTAAAACGGCACGCCCTTGAGTTGCCGATAGCCACACAATAATCATGTGACGCAGCAGCTTGCCGAGTATTGCGGGGTATAGCTAGTGGTGGCACACATGTAGCCTGCTCTCGGGAGCAAATACCAAAGTAATACCTATAGAAGAGGGACAGTGAACCAACATTGCGGCGTAAGGCAAAGGGGTCAAGTTTAGAAGTTAGCCTGGGACAGTTTATAAGTCGGACTGCTTTCGACTCAACTGCCAAGTGAGGAAGCAGAGCTAGAACCACCCTAATGTGAGAGCAGTACTCCATACAAGGACGAATCAATCCCTTGTATAAACGGAGCAACTGTTCAAAAGAGAGGTTACGACATCTAAACAGGACACCCAGTTTCTTAGAGGCAGTCTTAGCTATACCCATAATGTGGGGTTTCTAAGAAAGAGTGGATGTTACAGTAATACCGAGTATGTTAATTAAGAGGTGGAATTACACAACCGTCAAAGGAAAGACGAGAGTTGTGAGGAGTTTTTAATAAAGAGATAGGTAGAAATTGGGTCTTAGAAGCATTAAACTTAACTAGATTTTGTGTACCCCACTGAGATATCCTATTCAATTCTAAGTATACTGAGGAAGT
This sequence comes from Panulirus argus, assembly GCA_038088735.1. NCBI lineage: Eukaryota > Metazoa > Arthropoda > Malacostraca > Decapoda > Palinuridae > Panulirus > Panulirus argus. The sequence continues at coordinate 15,273 of JAYMFT010360434.1, forward strand.
TGTGTCTAGACGAGATGCAGATCGAGTGGGAGAAGAGAGAGCAGAGTTGAAGGATGTGGATGAATGTAGTGTTGTGTCTTCAGCGTATGAGTGCATTGGATTGTTTGTAGAGAAGAGGAAATCGTTGGAGAAAAGGAGAAAAAGTTTAGGAGACAGGACAGAATCTTGAGGGACACCGCTGTTGAAGGAGAAAAGGGGGGAGGCTGATCCATCAATAACCATAGAGATATATCGGCCAGAGATGAAGCCATATATGAAGGAGCAAAGTGAAGGAGGGAAGCCAAAAGGGGGAGCTTAGAGATGAGACCCCGATGCCACACCCTGTCAAAAGCCTTAAATAAGTCGAGGGCAACTACATATGACTCCTCAAAATCTTTCAGGGATGGTGACCAGACATTAGTAAGATAGGAAAGAATATCAACAGTGGATCTTGCCTTATGGAAGCCATACTGATGATCAGAGAGAAGACTGTCTTTCCAGTTGGTTAAGGATATGGGAGTTGAGAAGGGATTCAAAGACTTTGGAAATAAGAGATGTCAAAGCAACAGGACGATAGTTAGAGGGGTCAGAATGGTTACCCTTCTTCGAGATGGGACGTATCAAAGCATGTTTCCAAGAAGGAAAAGTTTTGTCTTTGAAGCAGAAACAGAACGGACGAGCAAGCACAGGTGCAAGTTCAGAGGCACACTCTTTCAGAACACGGGGATGGATGCCATCAGGACCATAAGCTTTGCTTGTGTCCAGAGAAAGAAGCGCTTTTCGAACAGTCCGGAAAGAGATTATGGGAAGAGGCATAGGAGTAATAAGAGTAGCATCAGGGGCTGAAGGAATGTTAGAGTCATTCAATGTGGAGTTAGAGGAGAAACAGGAACCAGAGTTGCTTTATCTAAGAGAGAGAGCTTTAGTACCGTTAGAGCGGATGCGTGTGGGGAAGGTAGAGCGACAGAAGTTTTTAGTGATGCACTTTGTTAAAGACCAGAAAGACCTATCCGTGGATGACGAGGAGAGGTCATCGCACTTCCTTTGAATAAAGGAACTCTTCTTTCACGGACAACGTGCTTGCAGCGATAACGGACAGTGATAAAAGTTGAATGGGAGCCAGAGGAAGGAGAGTTTTTCCAAGCCCGATATGCCTGATCCCTTGCCTGAATGGCCTTAGTCTTGAAGGAGGAGGGAATAATTGCTTCTGTTCCTGCAAGAATAACCTCCTCTTTGCGTTTTGCGGAGACAGAAGCATCACCACATAATAGACAATAATTTTCCCAAGGAAAGTCAGAAAAGAAGTTACGTAAGTTATTTCAGTCAGATTTGTTCAGGTGTCAGTATTTACGCTTAGAAGGGGCTGGTGAAGGGAGAGGTGCCGCTAGAATAGATACTTTTATGAGAGTGTGATCAGATGAACCATTTAGGGGCGAGATTGTGTATTTACAGCGGGATGAAGTAGAGGTAAAAAACAAATCCAGAATATTAGGAGAGTGGTCACAGCTGTCAGGAATGTGTGTAGGGTGAGATATAATTTGCTCTAAATCATTGAGAATAGAGAACGTGAGGGCTTCGGTCCCTCCACCATCCGTATGGGAGGAATTCAACCTTTACCTATAGTGAACGTTGAAATTCCCGAGGTAGAGGATCTCGACTTGCGGGTGAGAGGATGTCACTGTCTCATAGCAGGAGTTTAGATAGTCGAAGAAGGGTATAAGATTTGTAGAATTAGGAGAGCAGTAGGCGAAACAGAGGACAAGTGTGGAAGAAGGGAGACAGACTTTGAGCCACATAGCATCAAAGTTTAGGGACTCAAGGCCCTTGAGGTGTACTACAGTTGTTTTTTTGTTGGAATAAGCACAAACACCACCTCTGAAGCGGAATCGTGAGTGGAGGTTATAAATAGTTATTAAAAAGGGACTGGTGAGAACATCATTAGACAAATGTGTCTCCGACAGAAGCAAGATATTAGGAGAGATACTAGACAGATAGTGTTCAACTGAGGAGAGGTTACTTGAGAGACTACGAATGTTGGTATAGTGAATAGAAAAAGAGGAAGGTTTAACAGAGAGGGAAAGGTCGTGAGAGGGGCCGGTACTACTGCTGCCAGAGCTCTCCCTCTCATTGGCAGTAGAGTTAGGCTGAAACCCGGAAATTCTCAGCACCCCATGATGCCGGGGACAAAGGGCCATAGATTGTACGGACACTGTCATGGTGATACTTATAAGTGTTTGAGCGGACAGGAATTAGCAAAAGTACTCATGTGAAAAAGTATAACTGTTAAAATTCCTCTCAGGGGCCCTGAGACCGAGGGTGGTAGTGGGGAGGAGGGGGTTCCCAGAGCCGGGGTCGGGGGTTGGGGAGGAGGCACCCACTCCTGGGGCCAACATGATCATGTTAAGTAAACAATGATCCATAATCTGTGTACGCTGATATTTCCTATTTGCTGTAGTTATCATTCAGATAAACACTAACAGTAATGTCTCCTATCTTGCTGTCGTGTAACCAAAATTCATACCCTTGATGTCAGCCTCTACCCCAACCTGTTTTATGGAGTTTACACATTATAACGTGTTGTGTTCGGCGCTCATATACGTAACTCTGCCAGAGCAGTCCATAGTTATATAGGCATGGTATACATTTGCCTCACATTAAGAGGACAATCATACAGCTCACACAGTACAGCGTTTTCTTTAAATATTTAATAGTTCAATTGATATAATGATACCTACCACCCTCCTCCTCAATCACTGTCTAGCTGCGGCTTGACACGGAGTAGTTCCTTGTGAACCTTAGGGCGGGCAGGCAACTGCTCCGGTGTTGATTGGCTGCCTATAAAACCCCATGTTGTCTATGACCGGTTGCCATTATGCTCACGGCAAAAACTACCAGTCAGACATTACCGTTACACCTTTGCTAAATTTGAAAGCTGAGACTTTATTTTAACATTCATTAATGTCATGGTTTGGGAGGTTATTGGTTAACAAGAGCCGATTGACAGAGTCCGATCCACCGTGTGAGGTAGGACTGGGCAGTGGTGATGGTGGTGGGGAGGTGGTGAGAGATAGGGAGATGAGGGTAGGGTTAGGGAGACACGTCCTGAGTTGTGAGGGCCCTCCCCCAGCAGCTACTCCCAACTCTTAACATGACGCAGAGGTATCCACATTAGGTCACTCTGACAATGATGTTGTATATGCGAAAACATCGTAATTATCATAGATATGGTCTTTCGTAAAGATATATTATTTTTCCTACAGACAGCTTGTCATGCGCAATACAACGTCCGCACGCGTGCTAAACCTTTCTGTCTCTAAACATTATCATATATTATACCGACCTGACAGAGACGTTTCCTATTATTTACTTCGTAAGTGACAACATCACGTCAAAAGAATCGGCAATACGGGGGGAAGGCGGGAGAAACCTATCACGCGATCTACTACAGCCTACTTGTATCGATCTGTAAATGATATGTAAATGATCTTACCAAGACAACCCGAGAACCAAAACACAGACATTATGTTACCATGTTGGGGGTTCACCTGGAGCCTTTGAGCAGGGAGCTGCCACTGAGTGAGCGTGTAATGTCAAGTCTGACTGACACAATAACATGACACAGAAAGTGATATCAAAATCAGACTTCATAACTTAGCCTACTGTCTCTGCCTGTGTGCTCCCACCTCTAGCTAGACCACGCAACACTCAGCAAGTTGCTGTGTCACATTACTATGTTGCCTTTGGTAATTCAAGTATGGGCTGTTTTGATAACTGTTTCTTTCCTTACACATCGATGCTTTGGAGTTCTTTATAATCTGATGTCTTTCCTAGTAACTATGACTTAGCAAATTTCAAAAGACAGGTTTTTGACTTTCACTGTTTTTCTTAAATAATTTGCCTTATATCATTTTCTCCGTTTTATTAACTTCTCTACATTTGAATTAAGGCCCGACCGTGATTTGGACCTTTGCCCGTTACTGGAACCTTCAACTGAAAAAGATAAGAAAAAAAAGCAGTTGCCTGCCCATACTAAGGTTTACTAGGAACTGCTCCGTGCCAAGCCGCAACTACAGACAGTGATTGAGGAGAAGGGCGGCCGGACGGTGCTATATAATTATCCTATAAATGGGAAGCAAATGTATACCATACCTATATAACTATGGACTACTTAAGAAGAGTTATATGAGCGCCGACCACAACACGTTATAATGTGTGTAAACTCCGTGAAACAGGTTGGGGCCAAGATTGACATCAAGGGTATGAATTTTGGGTATATAACAGCATATGGACTCTCGTGGTATAACGGTTAGCGTTACTAACCGTGACGCATTCACGGGCCACCCAGGGTCGAGCGCATAAGTTCGAATCCTGGTTGAGGCAGTCGGTCCACAGTCGGCCCAGCTGTTCATTTACCCCTAAGGGTTGGTCGAGAAAATGAGTACCTAGCTCAGGCTGGGGTATATATATATATATATATATATGTGTGTGTGTGTGTGTGTTAATGGGATGGCCTTGATTAAGGCCTCAGCTACCCGTGCCATCTCGGCTAACATAAAAAAAAGATGGACATTACCGTTATCTTAGCTAATCTTACTGTTAATTGCGGCAAATAGGAAATATCAGCGTACACAGATTATGGATCATTGTTTACTTAACATGATAATGTTGGCCCCTGGGGTTGGTGCACCTTACCCAACCCCTGACCCCGGCGCAGGGAACCCCCTCCTTTCTCCACCAACCCCCGGTCTCCTGACGTCACACCACTTCACAGCCACCACCACCGTCCAGCAGATGGCACATTTGAGCCAATAACCTTATATATTATAACCGTACGACTTTGCCTGGGAGATTAGCATCCCCGCCTCCCCCGAGTAACGCGCTTGTGCATTATGCAAAAGACCCGACAGCCGCACCCTTGTCCACTGCCTTCTAAGATGTCCCCACACACAACGCTTCCGTGACGCCTGCTGGATCACCGCTCCACGACCCCTGACGGAGACACGATGACCCTCCCTATACTGGCCAGACACTATGTAAATAATATTGATGTTGTGTTGAAGGAATATCCTAACTTCCTTAGGCTTTAGTAAGCCCCTTTGTTACATTTATATGAACTTGCGAAACTTGCCAAATGCTTCTGGTACTTAGTATTAGGATCCCGATTCCTCCATCAAGGAATAAAGTATAGAAAACTGAAAAAGTAAGAAGATTTGCTTACTGTTATCAATATGGTGGTGGAATGACCTTCACTGACTGACCCCTTCCCTTACTCCCAGCACAGGGACCTCCTCCCTCCCCTCTCCCTCCACACCGTGTTCTTCATATGTCACAGCACCTGGTAGACACGGCCACAGTCCAGCATATAGTACATACGAGGCAATAACTTATATTTGGATAATCCAAAAGAAATCAAACCACACAGGAAACATTATTGTTCATAGAGGAGGGCTGCTTCCTTAACAGTCTGGCCACAACTGAGAAGACGTTTTCTGGCCATTAAGTCTGGCCACTATTAAGATGATGTCTGGCTGTTCAGTTCCATTTATTACGATGTATACAAACACTTTATGCCGCATCTCAGAACACACGCCAATCATCGTATCATGCGGAAATGTGTGTATATATACGTGTTCTTTCCTCATGGACAGGAGGATAGTCCCTCCACGGAGCTAAGGTTATAGCCAGCGTTTGTGGCGACCATAGTCTGTCGTAGGCATGGCGGACACAGTTGTTGCGTCGCCTGCCTTGCATAGACGACGTGTGTGAGCCGTTTCATCCGTCGTCGTCTTGATTCACTCTTTAACATGCAACATAACTTCTGGTCATTGATTGAAAACATCTCAGATACTCATGAAAGTTTTTCAATTTGTTTCCTAACAAGTAAAAAATTGAACTGTGTAAGAACCATAACTCCATATTTTACCTGAGCTGTGCCACATTGAACAAAAAAAAAAAAAAAAAAAAAATCTGACCTGAAACTTCACCTGGCTCGAAAAGTCTACCTTTGGCAATGGATATTTTCCCAGCAATATATTTACCCAGTCTTATTTCACTGGTATTAACAGTAACTGGTGCACAGTAGGCTTCGAAAGTGCTCCATGCAACACCTTTCTATTTCAGTATGGTGAGGAGGCTGGCCAGTTGGTTCATGAGGCTTCAACATGGTGTCTCCAACACTAGCACCGGTAAAACGGGACGTTTGATACACGGATCATGTCCTGTCGAACACCACAGGTCTAATAGGAAAGGGGGACTCCTGCGGGGCGTCCACCATTGTCACGCTCACTGTGACCTTCAGCCCGACCCCTGGTCCAACCCTAACGGCCTCTGGCATGGCCAAGCGATTCTGGATCTCCACTCACTGTGAGGCCGAGTTGCGACACAAGGCTGGGGGACGAATAGCACTGCGTGACAAAGAAGAAAGAAGCGGATAGAACGGGAATACTAGGGGGGGAACTAACTCGAAATGGAGGATGCACTCTGTCGGAGAAAGTTGGTGCTTAATTCAGCTTGAAGCTTCGATGCAGGCAGACAGTGAGGGGCAAAGCGGAGGCAAGCGTTGCGTGCGTGACTCACCACAGATGAAGGAACACGCACAGGCCGGGGTCTGTCAAGAAAATGTTCAAGACTTCAACAACCAGTGACATGGGTAGCTACAGGAAGAGGAAAAGTGAAACAACAGAGTAGCGTCGTGTGTTTACGGAAAGCATTACGGTGCGACCTCCCTCCTGAGGCAGAAGTGAGGGGGTGAGAACACAAGGACCCTGTGAGGCGCCACTACTGGGACGGGAGTTCTGCCGCTGCACCTGTACACCTCACCAGACCACAACTGTCTGTCTGCCCCCGTCATCCTGGTAATTTCGAGGACGGCAAAAGAAATTTGCTACTGTTGTTCTCCATTAACCTTTTCCCCTTGGGAGCGACATTACGAGCACTGAGCATGGCGGTACAACCTATGACCACGAGTTTATGATCTTTGAGTATGTTGGCATGACCTTTGACCTGAGCTTTTGAAGTGATTCTTGCATGTAAATTGCCAAAATATTGATGTTGGTTTTCCATATACACTTCCAGGGTTTCCCCTGGTGGTACGGCGGACGTGGCCAGCGGCCGTGACTGTGACAGTAACGAGTCAAAAATTTTGTATGGGTGTCTTATTAACCCCATCGTTTTTCTCCTTCCATGACGCGCACGGCCAAATGTGTGCCCTAGTCATGACCATCTCGGATTCGCTATACATAACTGGATATATGAGAGCGAATATGTGTGTGTGTGTGTGTGTGTGGGTTCCTTCCACGTTTCCTGATCAGTCACCACCAACCTTGACACAGTGATAAAGGAAGACGTAAGGAACCTCATGGGTGTTTGGGGTTTGGGGACGTTTGAGTCTCCCGTCCATCGGATGGGTACTTTAGCAAATATATACAGTACACACGCACACACACACACATACACACACACACACATACAAACACACACACACACACACACACACACACATATATATATGGAGTGAGGAGGAGATGGAGTGAGTATTTTGAAGGATTGTTAAATGTGTTTGATGATAGAGTGGCAGATGTAGGG
>JAYMFT010360544.1:0-15252 GCA_038088735.1 Panulirus argus
CTAGGGGCATAAGGTGTAGTACATAGCCCTGCAGCTGGTGTGGAGGTGGTACGTTACGGTACACTAATCGTTGTACTGAAGCACGGCTGTACACCGCTGTGGTGATGATATAAGAACAAAACCTTATTTTATTAATGACTGATCTATAAATAACATTGTAGAAAAGAAATATTCGCTTGTCTTCATAAAGCATTGTATAGGATGAAATCCCATTTTCTATGGCGGGATGGTATCCTTGCGTATCCTGATACAATCCGTTGTAATGGAAGTTAAGATCTTTGATTACAAAACTACGAACCTTGGGCATGATAACTTGGCCTTTGACCTTTGACTTGACTCGCTCAAGGGCTCAGACAAAAGCACGAATCTTTTTTGGAGAGACATATACATTGTCGTAACAGATGGCGGTAATTAACGAGATTAACTAATTTAGCGGTTGATCATTAGCGTCTTTACGAAGCAGTGTTGTCATTATCATTATTATTTATTATATAAATATTTAAGGTCAGGCTGCAAAATTGTTATATGTTTTATATACCTTAATCGTTTACGTTTGGTTAAGTTAGACTCTTAAGTGATTTAGTTATTTTATTATCATATTTATGTGATATATTGAAGGCTAGGCTGGGTGAAATTTATTTTATATTTACCATAAATATTTAAGTTATGTTTTAAGAGATTTGAGCGATTCATTACTGTACATACCATTCATTTTCAAAGTTAGACTGGCAATGTTTTGTTATCATATTTAGTTAGTCGTAAAAATAACACGTGAGAGTGGCCATTGATGGTGTATAATGTTTCCTTTACTGGTAAAGTGTGATTGTGGCCTGGCTGGCAGGTGTGAGGGGGTCAGGTGGCCACACCCAACTGCACAGTTATGTTCAGACAGCTGGCAACAGGTGGGAACCCCTTCACAGCTGGGGTCATGAAGATCACAGTTGTGATCATCGAGGTCAAGGTTGGGGTCATCATGACCCCAGAACTGTCGTGAGGGAAGGAAGGAATGTCCCGACCCCATGTTGGAGGTATAGCTGGGGGCGTCCTGCTGCTGATACTAACGATAACAGATAATAGCGTGAAGGACGAAGGTGACATGATCACCGCAGAGGTACGGTTTGGGCCCCGGGCTTTACTGTGAGAAATATGCGAAGTATGAGAGAGGCGGAGTCTCATGGTACCTCTGGAGGTACGTACCATGAGGTCCTGATGGTCTTCAGTGCCTGTGTGTAGCAGTAGCTGCTCCGTATCGTTCCGCTCGTTCCCAGAGATCCAGTGTTCCGCTGCTCAGTAGCGAACGACGCTGCCCCGCCTCACGGTTAGCAGGAAAAGCTGGACTCTCATAACTTTTGTCCAACATAGTTTCTCTGACTTCAAAAGACATAGTTTAATGTGAAGGTCACATCTTCCAACGCCTGTGGTGGCTCGGTATATTGTGGAGCCATAACTAGAGGTTCCACGTTGTTGTTGAATCCTAGCTTTTATTTCATTGCATTAAAGGAAAATAAGCCTTTGTTTCCCCGAGAAGATACGGTCGAAATTGTTGATTTCTTTTTCATCTTTGTTTGTATATAATTGTCAAAGCGTGAATCTCTCGGCTGCTGATCAAGGGACACATTGTAAACACAGCAGCAGCAGCTTCTGAACTCTTTGTTCACGCGATGATTGAACAATCTTTGGCTGTGTCATCCCAAGATTCGGCTTTCCAGACAATAGCTCCCGTGTCCATGTCCCCCAAGATTATCCGTTTGTGTTGTGTAGTTCAAATCCTAGCACCGCCCTGTACATGCCCTTCGCTTCATGCCTGAGAATGCAAATCAAAAACATTAGATTTGCATTGTCCGTACGGACGAGGGCTCCGGGGCGCCTTGTTCATCGTTTACAAATTTTCTTTCTAGTAATTGACGTCACACATGCAACAGTGTGCCCTAACCTTGGCCATCTTGATCAAGCGAAGAGCGTTTTTGAAAGGAAATCTATACAACACGGATTAATGTGAGCTTCTCAGGCGTTCGTAGACTCAGCCCCCCAACAAGTAGGAGGGGAAGACGCATGATGAAGAATGCCACAACTTGGGGCTGTATAAAGATACTAGGAGGTATCATAACGGTCAGTCCTCGTGTGTCTGGTCTCCACACACAAACTGTGGGAAGCAGCCTTAGTGGCTGAAACACGCACACACACACACACACATCACAAGTGCATTGAATACTGGAATTACGTGAAGGAGACTTAAATATAGTGTTAAAGATGTGATTCCAGCACGGGACAAACAACAGTGAATTTATATGACAGGAATGTGTATTACACCAGGAGGGAACATGCAACACTTTCAACCGGTCAGTAGGCTTGCTGCGCTGGGCCATATTTTCCTGTTTTTATGTTCTTATAGTTGGGATATATACAAGGAAATCGTTCGCAATGCGATGATGTCTCTCTACAGATGTCAGCTGCTCATCATGAGATTTCAGGAAATCTGACATCATCGTGAGGTACAGGCACATCCTCACCTGAACATTCATGTAAACTTCTTTGAAGTCTCCTTAACTCCCCATCGAAGGGAAAACCTGGAGGGAATCCTTCCTCCAACAGGCGGACGGATCCAGCTGATGCTGTGGGACAGGAGTGGCCCAGGCTGCTGCCTAGGCGTAAGTCAAACGTTACTGACGAAGATGATGACTGGATCTGCAGGTGATGATTGCCATGAGCCAATACCCGGGGACCCAGGCAGGTTGTCTCCTGTAGGGGTACTCACCGGGGACCCAGTGAACACAAAGCAGGGTATGATTGAAACTCCTTTGACCTGACCCTCAAGAGAAGCGGCTACAGTGACCCTGACGGAAATATCTGTTAGAACAACAGGAGAACGTAGGGTATATTGACAGTGAACATAAGCTGTTGTAGTGTAGTGCCTCAGACTGGGGTCTCCTGTAGCCACTGGATCGTAGGAGCTAGATCGATTCCCCCTTTTCTTGGATGTGGGAGAGGAGTGTGGGTGGGGTGTGTGTCAGTGGGCGGTTGGGGTGTGTGGGGCACAGCTGTGGGGGGAGTGCCAACATAGGAGTTAAAGATAGCGTGGGGAGGGAGTGCTGCTGGTGTCGGAGTGTATTTCGCTCCTGGCCAGGATAACCCAGCCTCCCGTCACCACCCCGCCCCAGGTGTAGACCTACTAGTGTGTGTTGGCCCACCCCAGTCTGCCTGCTAACCCCCCTTTTAGGTGTGTCCTTGAAGCAACCATCAAACCATCAGAGCAGAAACTGTCAAACTCCAACTAGGGGGATGAAGATGAATTAGAAAGGATAATGACCTTAATCCCAACCAAAGGACCTCCGCTATACAGCCAGCACAGCTGGAGGCATCCCGGCTGGCAAAGCGGTACTGATTTCCATAAAAGTGGCAGATAATGCGTTTCGGTAAGGAGATAAGTTGGAAATGATTTATGATATTGTAATCACAAGAACCTAAGGGGGAAAGATCGTGAATATGTAGTGGGAGACGTCAGAAGTTATTAGAAAAGAAAGTTGGATGTGTTGGAGATGGGGTCGTTAACAAATTAAAAATTCGTGTTGGATGTCTAGTTGTTACACACCATTTAAGGAGGAAAAGGGAAGAGCTTAGACTCCGCTAGTATCACTCTTGAGTAGAACTAAGCTGGTCTTTATGGTGTTTACTGAAATCCCCCACATAGAGGATCTCAGCTTATGGATATGAGGACAACAGTACCTCATGGCAAGTCAGATAGTAAGTTGAAGAGCTGTGCAGAATTGGAGGAGTTAGGGAAACTATTTGAAAAATAAATTGCACGTTGTATAGGTGCGAGAAACTTTGGACCTGGTGGCTTTAGACATAGGGTCCGGGAAGTGACCAATGGGGGACTTTATACGAGCGTAAAGGACCAATGGGAGTGTTGCACTAAACACAAACACGGCCCACGTAGTAAACACAATGGTAGAAATTTCATTGTGAATGATAGAGGCATCCTTGATAAACTGGGCTCCAAAGATGTCTGACTAGGTGAGGGAGTAGCCCGATGGTGTCCAGCGGAGGGGAAGTTGGTTCTGAGACCACGAATGTTGCTGATTTAGATCGAGAAAGAGCCAGGTCTTGGACCAGCGTCTGTTCCATTTGCATGATGTCGGGCAAAGGGACCCTGGGAACCGAACAGCCTTCCTGAGTAACATCATTTGGATGCACTGTACCTCTGTGTGGTCTGTGAACACGTTAAATGCCTTTTGGACTCATCGAGACCAGGGAACATGGGCGAGAGAGAGCTTGAGTAGGATTTTTCGACTATTCTTGCGCGATTGAGAAGCAACGGACTATCTGTAATTAAGTTACCATGGAACAGATATATAGGGTATGTTACGAGTCTCAGGTGTAATTCTGTTGTCATTATGAACGAAGATATTCCGTGACTCATTCTGTTATTTTATAGATTGTTTCGTCGTAGAAATGAAAACTAGCAAAACTTCTTGATGTTAGTTTAACTCTTTTTCCATAAGGGAGAAAAGAAAACTTTCCGTAAGCAAACTAATCACACAAACAATTCCTTCATAAAGAAAACTGAGATTCGATCAATATTAGTGTCATAAGTGGTTAGTAATTGTAAAGGTGTTTGACGATGAGTGTATCGTTACCCATAATTAAAGTTAAATAGGCACCGAGAGGACAAGGATTAAGATAAAACAAGAAAAACTATACATCATGAGCGGGAGTATAAAACAAATGTCTCGCTGAAACTGGACAATAAACGGAACGTAGTAACAGTAGGCGAGTCTGGCCACCAGCTTCCATAACTTACAGCCTCATATGTTGGTGAGGTTCTCTAGCTTGGCAGCAGAGACATGTTTTTGTTTGACTCTGCGATAAGCAACAGACGAGGCTCAGTACAATGACCCGGACGAGCTGAAAGCAATAGTTCAAATCGTAAGACTAGGCTATTATCACTGTCCGTAAATAGACACCCTTTTCGTCATCTCTTGGCAGCCAAGACAGAATTTCTTGTAGTTAAAGTAATGTACAGATGGAAGTATATAACCTAGTTAAGTGGTGTTAGTCATAGCAGAATAGGAATTGTCGTGAACGCGAGAGGAAGGTGGGGTTCCCTAGTAAAAGATAGTTCTTCAGGAAGAACATGTATGAAGAATATGCATGGAGAACTTAAATGTTGTTACTGAAATCGTGTAATAAATACAGTAGAAGAAAACGAAGTACCCGTGATACAAAATGAAAGTACCCGTGATACAAAATGAATTAACACTGCTGTATTACATTGCTGTTTCCCATTTTGGGTCCTGGACTCCTGTTGAAATGGGTTTGGGAGTCAGAGTGAACAGTTAAGTGGTCGACAAAAACCAAGGACAACACTGATCTCTAGTGTTAACATGAAAATTAGGATGTGTAGTAACAATGCAGAAGGGAAACCTTTCATTGGTATTTCCCAGCCTCATCATCGGTTTCCTTAGGTCACTGTTCCCACACATTGTTTCCTGAGCATTGGTTGTCAGAAAAACAACAAAGCAAACAAAAAAGGTACAAAAAATCCCCAAATTATTGAAGCAGACCTGATTTAATAATTTTTTTTAGTACAATATTCTCTATTTTCCGTGTCATCAGCTGATCTCAGTCTAGGATTAGGAAAGAACAATTGAAAATGTTTGTGGCAATACACGCCGCTTAACTTTTGCCGTGTTCACATATTTTTTGCCTTTAGTTAACACAGGAAATAGCTTGTTTCATACTTAACCTGACAAGCTCTGTTTTATGGAAAATGATGAAAAAAGATATGTTTTGTATAATAATTCACAGGAAATGACAATTCATATATTATTATTTTGCAATATTTCATAAACAATAACATTATGGGCACCATATAACTACGCTAAGTAGTTGAAACACTTGAAAAGATAGAATAAAATGTAGTAAGATAATAATTTAGAATGCTGTTTTATTGGGGCAGTTAGTTCCATTGCCGCTCAGTGGCGGTGAGAGAGATTAATGTGTCTTAAGATTAAAGTCAAACGTAACCACCTTACCCTTACATTTGGCAAGACTTTTACATGGAAGATGAATACTGTATTATGTAAAGCGTTCAACATAAATGGTCGTATTGTTAGTTCAAAGCAACTCCCAGCTACGTAATACATAGAGAAGCTATCTTTACATTTAGGCATGGCTTGAAGGTCCTTTACTCTTTAAGTATGTGCGGATTTGCCAAATATTTAAATAGATTTTTATATTCAGGTAACCACAGATCGTTCTCTTAAAATCATGACTTGGATGCTCTTGGTAACTCAGCCCTGTGTGGTACGGATACCAGGCGCTGTAAACCACATAAGACCCGGATGAGTGTACTACTACTCGTGTTGTGTGCTGGAGCAGAGCGACCTGAAGGGTCTTGTCAGTTTTTGAGACATGGAGCAACCTTCATTGGTCAGTCGGCAGGTTGTGGTACACGTTAGAGTAATAAACCATTTAATGTCTTAACACTAGTGTGAGGAATGCGTCTGTCACCCCCAGAGAAACATTTAAAGTTTCTCTGACATGTTTTTATTTACCCTGAGCAAAGAGGCATGACACTGTCACCTCATTTGATTGCTTGAAACATCGGAAGAGTTTTTTGCTTGCTCGCGAGACCAGTGCTTTGATCAGTTTCCATGAGTTGGGATGTGATGGAAATGTTTACCCACCCCAGACACTACCCAAAGACCCACTAGTTCAACCTTGTGGAGTAGTGATAGAGCGAAGGCAATAGCGTTTATATACACCGGCAAATGTATATTTTAGCCAGCTTTCTCTACACAGTGTACCACGTGAAGGATTCGTATGTGTGCTTCCTCATGGCAACGTGGCTATGAATTGCCCAACCTGGACCTTGGTCCTTTTTCAGTACTTTCTTTACATGTCTAGAGATTTTGTCTGCAGTCTTATAAGAAATCAAAATTTCCTCCTTGTGTTTCTCAACTCTTTGGTTGGCTGTTTGTTGACCCGTACTGTGCATCGGGCCCACACTATATCCGGTGTTGACTGTGCGAATCTAAAACAGTGTTTGGTTGAAAATCGTTTTCTGCTTAGACTTGAGAATGTCCTGCATCATTTAAAGGTAACAATGGCACCACACCAGTTCCATCCTGGTCCCTGTCATCAGCCTTTGGTGTCTAGAAAACTAAGCTTGTGTCTCGAAGCAGTGAGGCACATTGGACTTTACACCTTGTCAGAGCTGACCCAAATGTGCGAAGGAAGGTGGTGGTGCTTTGTTCTCGTATAGAAGAAATCGTCCAAGTTTCCTAGCCTAGCCTAGTTACCTAAGACACAAGAAGTCTTCGGGGAAGATATTTAGAGCTTCAGTGTGTGTCATTGTTTATGATTGATTCCCATCAAACCCTCCCGGTATAAGTAATGTGTCGCCCAGTGTTCCTCATTATATTCATAACATCATCGTCCGTGAAAATGGTTGTATCTGAGTGTCCTCTTAAAATGGCTTCCCCACTTCCCATCATTAATACCAGCGAGATTTGTTTATAAAACTGAGAGCATTTCTCGTACAAGGAACTGTGGTAGTTCTTCTCAGGCCTAGAGACCACCTGTGACCTGTCTGGTCCAGCAACCATTCATTTGTGTAGTTTGAGAATTCTCAGTAAGATCTGTGACACGACCATCACATTATGTTGGCTCATTGGTTTGTTTATGGGGATGGTCAGTTTATGTGGTCGAGAATTTTGTGCAGATGTCTGAACTACGAACTGTGCCTGCTCTTCAAAGCTGTCTCGGTACCTAATTAGTGGAGGCAGCTGTCTAGCTTGTATAATCCACGGCAGAGAGCCAAGGAACTATCTGTAATTACTTTAGTCGTACAGTATGGGAAGCGAGTTCTACACTCACGGGCCTCGTCTCGTCAATTTTCTTTTTTTCTAACGAGATTATGCCATTAGGGAAGAATAGTGCGTAGTACTTTTATCGCGCATGACCTTAGAGTGTGGGACCTGTTTTTAGTTTCTTTGTTACTCGAGTGGAATGAAGCTTTACCCTTTCATTTCCAAGTGGCTTATTCAGCCGCGGAGACTTACAGCTTTTGTCAAATGTGAGAGCTTGAAGACGAGCAATATCTTCACACTGACGTGGCTCTTAAGTATTGTTTACCACTTCAGTTGCTATGTCCTGCAGAGAAAACATACGCGTTGGGAAAAGTTGTTCTTCAGATTTAAGGAGACACGAGAGATGACAAATGGTATCAACAGCCGCCATATCACCAGATGCCAACCTGACCCAGAACCTATGAATCATCCTACTCAGTGACGCTTTCTGCCACACTCACTCACTACCTTGTACGTTTTTGCTGGATGCTCTGTGAAGAGTTTCTCCTGTATCATGTTCCCTGCCATTTTAAAATGAGGAATCTCTCTCCCTGTACTGTTACTTGGGTTCCCTACACTCTTGATTTTTAATGTTCCTCTGCAGGATGTCAATTTTTCCTGCTCGATGGACTAAAAATTGTACATGACCATCAGCTACCAGCAGGTCTTATGGGTGATGACTTTATTTCTGGTTAGTATTTCCTCCGTGCCAGAACCAGTGTGGGTACTGCATCCATAGCCTTTTAAGTTACCTGTACAGAGCTTACTAAAAAAAATAATTACATCTCATCGTATAGAATTATATATTTTCGATTCCTGTTAAGAAATTATCTATTCATATTTACATTATTGTGTGTAATTCCTTCAACACTTATTTCGTCTTTTATACTGCAGGAAGTATTTGAGAAGTCTATGTTTTGGGCATTCCGTTTTTGCTTGTTCCTAGCTTTGGAAACCCAAGTTGTGCGCCAGAACTTCATATCCTGTTATTTCCGTCCTTTTTCGTTTTGTTGAGGGAATAAAGAGATTCCTCAAATAATTTCCAGTTAATAGTATTTTTATTGCTTGGTTTGTCACAATCTGAAGTTGAAACTCATAGCTACCTGATGAGTGACAGAATTTAACCATTTTCGTAGGGTTGAACTTGAAATTTAAAGTTTGATAAGTATACTTATTCACCTTGTACTTTCAGACTAAAAGTACTGTAAATATATACTGATAGACTTAAAACTAAGGATAATATATGAATGCCACAGTCATCTTTACCTTTCCCTTCTATTTTTCATTTATTTCAGTACATGCAGCATTATTTGACCCATCATGGTGTCGCCGGGAACCCCATCTTTTATGATTTCCTTTGTTATAAATTATTTGCAACCCCAATGTGATTTTATTTAAGGTACAACGTAACGTAAAACATTGGGAGTTCAGGACTATAATGTTTCCTATGTTGTAAGCCTCACCTTCGACTATATTACAGTTTATCTTGAAAATTTATTTTACTTCAGGAGTTCCCGTATGAAAAGGGGACTCGGTGTATACTTGGAACTCTAATAAATATGTTTTAAGCTATGACGTGTTAGCCAGGGAGAGCCATGTAGCAGATAAACTGGTTGGCTATTTGTCCTTTTGGTCAATGAACTACCAGGGTCAGTAAGGCCGTCAGCGTTGAATTATAAACGCTTGTTGAAAGAAAAGAAAATTTTTTAGAACATCATCAAGAGTTTGAGGTGATTTTAAGCCATATACGCTCTAGGCTGAGGAAACTGGTCCACAAAGTAGGTTCACGAGGATTTTGTTGATGATTATTAATAATTAATATCTAACAACATTCGTCAGCTCCTCCCGTAAACATTATATTGTGTCATGATGTGGATAATAATGTCTTCACAGGGTGGAGCAGTTTGCACCACAGTTTATTATTGTAATCACTACTCGCTCACCGTTCAAGAATTTTCGAAAATTTCATTTCTAATGTTTCTTCAGACGGTCCCACGTTTACGGTCATTAACTCTCAGTTCTCCCAAGCCTTTTAAGTTACCTGTACAGAGCTTACTAAAAGAAAAATAATTACATCTCATCATATAGAATTATATATTCTCGATTCCTGTTAAGAAATTATCTATTCATATTTACATTATTGTGTGTAATTCCTTCAACACTTATTTCATCTTTTATACTGCAAGAAGTATTTGAGAATTTATGTTTTGGGCATTCCGTTTTTGCTTGTTCCATGGCGATGTTGCAGATGCGGGTGTCACATAATATTGGTACATGTCTTCCCTCCATTAAGTGACCATGGGTCACCATATTACATTTGAGAATGAATTGCCTCAAAATGGCGATTGCTGTTGGAGGAGTAAAGCAATACTTCGACTCCTTCTTTAGCCACCGTTTTGTGTTAATCTTTTGGGCTCCCAACTGCTAAATGGCATCCAATTTGGAACTAAATAAGAGAAATGCACCCACGCCAATTTAGGCGTACTCCATAGACAAATAGGGTGGTGCCCGTAAAGTGATTCTTTTAACTTCTTTACCCAAGACGTCTAATTACCAGTTTAGGAAAGACCTGTTCTACTTATATTTGAGTTCGCAGGCCCATTTTACCTTCGTATTTATGCCTACCTTACCTTATCTTACTTTACCTTACGCTGCTTTTGTAACCTCACCACAACTGTAATCAGTTCTGGTATAGTTTGTAAATGTATATTTATTGAGTTTTAAATTTCACCATTAGCCTTTCCATGATGTTTCGTATTTTCAGGTGCATTGTCGGACCATGGAATTTTAGTTTTCGTTTTTATATATATGGAGCCTTTATCCGTACATCATATAAGGTATAATTCCCACTTTTCTTTATTACTAAGAGTGAATAAATGAGTGTGTGGTACAGTAGGAACCATACCTTACAGAGTTTTTACACTTG
This sequence comes from Panulirus argus, assembly GCA_038088735.1. NCBI lineage: Eukaryota > Metazoa > Arthropoda > Malacostraca > Decapoda > Palinuridae > Panulirus > Panulirus argus. The sequence continues at coordinate 10,780 of JAYMFT010360544.1, forward strand.
CGTGTTATGTCTCACCTCTCTGGGAATATTTTGCTTGCAGTCTTTTTAGTAATTTTCAGCTTTAAATAATTTAGTAAATGTGTAGTACATACTTTGTAGATTGGCGAATTCACTTTGTTTTTTGAAGGGTGATATTGGTACACATATCTATAATAGTGTGGATAATATATGTGATTGGCAGATTTCGTCACTGATGGCAAATGTCGTCACTGATGTTGCTTCCTTCATTTTGAGTCTCCATTATCTTGTAAGGGAAGACGGTTGTTTGAGTGTGTTTGCTGTGGAGGTACGATCTGTTTTAGATGAAGAATTTTTCGATCTGTCGTGTCAGGTATTTGGATATGAAGGAAATTTACCAGCGGTGCAGTGGTTAGCGTTGCGACTTGCTACATAATCTCACGGGTCTTAGTTTCAAGTTCCGGATAGGGCAGCAGCCAACCCAGATGCTTGCTTATTCCCACTTTAGCGCGGTTCTGTGAATAGCCGCCACATGCCGAAATCTTTGCCATATGGAGATGTGTATATATATGTTTGTATGTGCGAGTTTGAGAGACGAGGCATTACGAGTGTAGAACTCTGCCCGTAACACACTACTAACAGTTATAAACAACTGGTGATTGCAATAGGTTAGTTAGTTGTTTTTTGTAAGATTATTTATATCCAGTTTTACCATTGACATCTTTACTGGTAATGCCATATAAGTGAATGCTATTTCCATGCTTCCGTCTGTGTGCCGCGTTGCTCAACCAGAGAGGGGTTGGGTTCGCCTCCCTATATTCACGCCATATGTCTGTACCGAGTTTATGATGGAGGACATCCCGTTATGCTAACCTGTAAGATTTACTATGTAATGGCTAAACGAGTTTTTCTTATATGAAATATATGAATTGATACATGCACCGGTCTGCCAGTTAATGTGACCACACTATACCTCACCTCGTAAGGAAAGATAAGATAGCATTCATTGTAGAAACATTTTCCCAGATTACTTAATTTACCCAACTCTTGCCTAACCTGACGACCATATAAGGTACCCAGTAAGTCAAAGAACACTTAGAATGTTCCTTTACGAGACTCCTAATTTGGGGAGCCTCCAACCATTGCGGGACACATGAGGTGTATGGCTACATCCCAGCATACGTAATGTGGGTCAGTGTACTCTTAGATATTACAGAAGTTACCGGCAAATTATGGAATTCTTATTTGCATGCATGTTCGAGTATATTTCTGTTTTTGTATAACTGGGAACGCATAGTTTCACATAACTGTATGTACAAATGGCGCTTTAATTCGTTTATTCCAGATGAAACCATGCTAAAGTAGCAAACGCTGTTACAATATATATATATTATCCCAGGGGATAGAGGAGAAAGAATACTTCCCACGTATTCCCTGCATGTCGTAGAAGGCGACTAAAAAGGGTGGGAGCGGGGAGCTGGCTGTTCTCCCCTCCTGTCTTCACTTTTCCAAAAGAAGGAACAGAGAAAGGGGCCAAGTAAGGATCTTCCCTCTTACGGCTCAATCCTCTGTTCTTGACGCTACCTCGCTAACGCGGGAAATGGCGAACATGTATGGTGTATATATATATATATATATATATATATATATATATATTAAGTGAACGTAGTGTTAGAGATGAAAGGGATGTGTCACTGCAGAAAAGAAGTGCTTCAGTAGAAGAGCTGCGCAGCAGCTGCCAGCGGGCGTCTGCCACAGTGGTGGAGGCACCGGAAGCTTTACGTCACTGAAGGTGGGACTTTATGTTTGCCAGCATCATCTGCTGGTATATGTCTCTCTCTTTTGGGAACCTGTAAACATCCTCTTGGGATACCTATAATGTACGGTGAGATAGACATGCTGGACCTCTATCCGATCATCGTACTCTGCAAGTTGTAAAACAGTTCAGAAATGTTGGGGTAATTGAATTACAGGTCTTGTAGCTCGCATTACAGGGGCGGCTGCCACGTAACTGGCTGGGTTGTTGCCAGGGTTGTGACTAATGACAGTTGACAGTAGTACCAGGGCATGTGACTAGGACAGCTAACAACGCTAGGGTATGTGACAAGGACAGTTAACAATACTAGGGCGTGTGACTAGGGTAGTTAACAACACTAGGATATGACTAGCATCATTGACAGAACCAGGTTATGTGGCTGAGACAATTGACAGTACCAGGGCATGTCACTAGGACATTTGACAGTCTTGTGATATGACTAGAACAATTGACAGTGCCAATCAGTACCATGTTATGTAAGAAAGACAGTTAGCAGTACCAGGTTATGTGACAGAGTTGATATTGCCAGGGTATGTGAGAAGGACGTTTGACCCTCCCAGGTTATATAACTTAGACAGTTGACAGTGCTAGGCAGTACCAGGGTATATGATTAGGACAGTTGACAGTGCCAGAAAGTACCAGGATATGACTTGGACAGTGACAGTATTAGGGTATGTGGCTACGACAGCTGACACTCCCTGGGTATGGGAATAAGACAGGTGACAGTACCAGGGTATGTGACTAGGATGGTCGACAGTACCAAGATATGTGAATAGGATAGTGGACAGTGCCAGACAGTACCAGGATATGTGACTAGGGCAGTTACAGGACCAGGATATGTGACTAGGATGGGTCACAGTACCAGGGTATGACAGATAGTTGATAGTGCTAGGGTATGACTAGGGTAGTTCACTGTGCCAGGCAGTACCAGGATATGTTACTAAGACAGTTGATAGTATCAGGATGTGACTAGGACAGTTGAGAGAGCCAGACAGTACCAGGGTATGACTAGGACAGATGACATTAGCAGGGTACATGACTAGGATAGTTGGCAGCACCAACGTTTGCAAATTGGATAGTTGACAGTAACAGGCAATAAATAGTACAGTTGAAAGTACCAGGATGATTTACATTATTAGGCAATACCACGGTGTGGTACTAAACCAGTCGACACAGCTCCAGAGTGTGTGATTAGAACAGTTGATGCAGTACTAGGGTGTGTGACTTGATCAGTTGACAGAACTCCTGAGTGTGTGTGACTTGGACAGTTTATACATTTCTAAGGTGTGTTACAAGGTCATTTGATAAGGCACCAGGGTTTATTTGATTGCTTCTAGGCCATTTAGCTGAGATCAAAGTATAGTGTACTAGGGTGTGTGACAAGGCCAGTTGACTGTACCAGGGTGTCGGATAAGGGTATGTTGACACAGTACCAGGTTGTGTGACTAGGACATTTAATGCAGTACCAGTATTAGTTACTAGGACAGTTGATACAGTATCAGGGCATGTGACTAGGACAGATGACACCGTACCAGGCATTATCAAGATGTGTAACAAGGTCCATTGATAGTGTCAGGCCATATCAGGATATGTTTTCAGTGCCGAAGTGTGTGACTAGGACAGTAGACAGTACCAAGGTGTTTGACTAGGACAGTTGACACAGTACCAGGGCATTAATCAGGACAGTTGATGCGACTAGGTTGTTTCTAGGGTAAGGGCTGTACTAGGTTGTTTCTAGGATAATAGAAACAACTAGATTTGTGTGACTGGGACAGTTGACACAGTACCAGGGTGTGATCAGGACAATTGACATAATACTAGTAAGAACCAATACGTATGACTATTACATTTGATGGGTGATCAGGAGAGTAAACACAGCACCAGAGTGTCTAGTACAGTTGACAGTTCCATACAGTACCAGGGTGTGTGACGAGTAAACTTGACAGTACCAAAATGTGTGACCACATAACATGTTTGATATTTGTGTGTCCTAAGAAGTATGATGGACTCTTACGGAATTGCTTTGGCTTTCATTTCTCATTGTGGAAGTCACCATACTTTAATGTAGATAAGTTTGACTTGTTATGGTGAGATCAGTTGCGTCAAACTTTTTTACTTTTTTTTTTAGCATCAAAAGAATTGAACATCAGAAGAACCAATATTTTAGTGTGGATTTTGTTTTGAGTTATCAGCATGCCTCTTTAATGAAAAGATTGAACCTGGAGCCTTAAGTTTGCTCATGATTTTGAAGATTTGACAATTTGTAAGGATCAGGTCAAATGCATCTTAAGTGTTTACTTTATAATGTACAATTTAAAAACTTTTGGTGAAAAGAAATATATCATAATTTTCACTGAATGCTGGGCTATACATAGTTGAAGATCAGTACTATAATGTTTAAAACTAAAGCATATTCATGAGCAGTACCAGTTGACATGCACTGCATATGGAATAGAGCCTCAGCTCTGACAAAAAGATTTGATGGGTGGTAAAGGCTGTAAGAAGCGATGTTCCTCCACTCTAAGCAGTTACTTTACCAGAAGTTTGATTTTTCTTGTGTGGTGTTTGAACATTTTGTGTGTGTGATTCTGTGCTGTGTGTGTAGTTCTGTAGTTATTGTTTTCATGGTTGTTTTGTAATTAGCTGTTTGTACTATACAGGGAGTTTTTTTTTTTTTTTTTTTTTTTTTTTTAGGGGGG
>JAYMFT010360544.1:15262-38814 GCA_038088735.1 Panulirus argus
GGGGGGGGGGGGGGTGATCTTGAACATTTTACTATCATACAGGCTCTTAGATTATGGATGCAGTTTGCATTAACCATGCCCTCAGTCATTTTGTTCCATTCATGCATCACTCTTATACAGCAAAATTATTTCTTTGTCCTTTTAAACAAGTTTCTTACTTCATGTTATGTCCTCTGATGATTCTTTCCCGTCCTATCTCAAAGAACTGTTCCTTGTCCATATCATCATTCTCTTTTAAAACTTTGAGGTTGTGATCAGGTCACTTCTCACTCTTCTTTTGTCTAAGGTAGGTAAATTTGAAGCCTGTAGCCTTTCCAAGCTCTCTTAATTCTGGTGCCATCTTTTTTAGGTGCAGTGACCAAGCATGAGAAGCATATTCCAGTTTTGGTCTCATATAGGATATGAATAGCTTGTTAAATATTTCTTTATCCATATACGTGAAAGCTATTCTGATATTTGCCAACAGACAGTTTGACTCTGTAACTCTTCTCCTCATATGGAACTCTGGTGACTGGTTAGGGATGAAGTCAACTCCCAAACCCTTCCCACGTCCACAGTCTTGAAGCTTATTTCCTGCTAGTTTAGTAATTGAGGCTGTCTTTTGCAGTCCCATCCTTTTTACATTACATTTGCTCTAGTTAAATTTCATCAGCTAAGTGTATGACCAACTTTGTCTGTTTAGGTTCCCATGTAAGCTGATGCAGTCTTCCTCACTTAATAACCTCTCTCGTGACGTTTGCATCATCTGCAAACATATTCAGGTGGGATTCTGTACTTTCAGGCAAGTCATTTACATAAATCACAAAGAGTATTGGTCCCAGAACCAAACCATGTGGCACTTCATTGCATACCTCAGTTCATTTGGAAAAGGCTCCTCTAACATGCATCATGTGTTCCCTTCTGTTGAGATAATCATCTGTCCATCAAAGGAGTTTCTCCCCTTTATTCCTGCCTGCTGATCCAGCTTCTTGATCAGCCTTCCATGTGGTACAGTGTGGAATGTTTTCTGGCAGTCCATATACAGACAGTCCATCCAGCCTTTCCTTTTGTCCTGGACTGAACTCACTCTCTCATATAACTTGAAAAGGTTAGTTACACATGAATTCCTTTCTGGAAAACCTTGGTGTCTCTAACTAAGGAAATTTCTTTGTAGAAACTTATCCACTTGCTTTCTAATAATCTTTTCAGAACCTTACACACCCCACTCATTAGTAAAACCAGTTTGTAGTTCAGTGCCTCTTTCCAGTCCCTTTCTTATACAAAGGTATGAATTTTGCCCTTTCCACTCATTCCCACAGCTTTTTGCCTTTCTCCTGTGACATCTTGAACAGTAATTGAAGTTGTTTACTGTGAGCCTTGTATGGGTCAAGTCCATTTAGTATTCTGGTGATATTTTTATATATATTTATATATATATATATATATATCTCAAAAGATTCCCAAAACCCTCTTCTCATTCCATCTCAGTGGCGTTGGGGCTATAATATGTCCTTTCATCGTGAAAACTCTTTTGAACTTGTTATTTAGTTCATCCCGTATCATTACATCATCATCCACAACTTTTTCTTCCAGATCCCTTACCCTAAGTAGCTGCTTCCTAACTGACAACCAACTCCTGATGAATTTGTGGAAAAGATTTGAATTTTCAGCTGCTTTGTCCTCGGTATTCTTTTCAAAGTTACTTTGTTCCTCCTGATCTTTCTCTACTCATTCCATGATCTTTTATACTTTGCAAATTCTAGTTTCAAGTGGTATAAACATACATATATCTATGTATCTCCTTGATGTGGTTACATTCCAACTAACTTTAGGTAGTTTGATTGCAAATAAACTCTCAGACTATTCCCTCACAGTATGCCCTTTCCATATGCATAGTGTAATAAAGCAAACATCCTTCCATGCTGTTAGAAATCTTTGTTTGCATTTGTATTTGTGCTAAGATAAACTGAAAGTTATAAGCAAATGCCAAGGTCAGTTTATTGCCAAGACTGCCCTTGAATGTAACTTAAACACCAACACAGTTTTGTGTAGTATGCAGATAAGAGTACACCAGTATGCAGTGTTAATAAAGACAGCCAGATTAAATTTAGAATAAGTTTTTGACATGCACAAATAGTTATGTTGTTCTTCAGGTGATTACATGTCAAAAGATGTTTTGTGAGTCAATTATTGTGTGGCCATCAGTAACTCAGGGGTGTGCAATTTTGATATCTTCTTCTTTCCCTACACAATGAAGCTTTGGAACTTTCTACCTTCTCATGTCTTTCCCAATAACTATGACCTAGCTCGTTTCAAAAGACGTCTTTCACTTTCTCAAAAATATGTAGATACTTTCCCTGTCTTTTCTTCCTGTTTCTTAATTCTCTCTATTTTTCAATTAGAGCCCGGCCTTGATGTGGACTTTAGTCCATGACTGGAGCCTTTGGGGGGGGGGGGTTGTATGATGAATACTGAGTCATCTGTGATTTTTTGCAAAGATGGAAATATCTTTTATAAAAACTCATTAGCAAGTGCTTCTTTTGAAGTCATACTTATATTGAGTAGGAGGATAGCTATTAGAAGCAGTGAGGAGTTTCTAATAGGAGTGTGAGGTGAGTGTAAGACAAGGAAAGGGTGGTTGGATCCAAGTGAAAGTAGGTCTGTGGCAAGGATGTGTGTTGTAACCCTGACTTTAATCTGTTCATGGATGGGGTGGTAAAGTTAGTAAATGTGAGGATCTTGAGGAGAGGGAAGGGTTAGCAGTATGTTGGGGATGGGGAAGCCAGGGAGGTGAGTCAGTTGCTGTTTGCTGATGATATGGCTCTGGTGGCAGACTCAAGTGAGAAACTGCAGAAGCTGGTGTCTGTGTTTGGGAAACCAAGTGAAAAGAGATCATTAATGTAAATAAAGTAAAACTTTAAATTAAAGTTTTGGAGGGGAGAGAGAGGTTGGCTGAAGTGAGTTTAAATGGAGAGCACCTAGTGGAGTACCTTGAAGTAGACATGACAACATATGGAACCATGGAATCTGAAGTTAGTCATTGGGTGGGTGAGGGGACTGACATCCTGGGTAAATTGAGGAGTGTGAAGAGAGGTCACTGTCTGTAAGGGCATAGACGGGTACGTTGAATGATACAGTAGTCCCAGTGGTGTTGCATGGATGCAAGGCATGGGCTCTAGTTCCAAAAGTACAAAAGAGGGTGGATGAATTGGAATTGAAATGCATGAGGTTGAGAGAACTGAAGGTGTGCCGAAGTTGTTTGGATATATAGAGAGGATTAATGAAGTAAGTTTGACTAAGTGTACATGTTAGAAGTGGAGGAGACGGTGATGAGGAGTCCAAACTGGAGATAGAATGATGGCATAAAAGATAAGGGGTTTGGGGGCCTAAACATGAAGGAGGAAGTAAGATATGCCTGAGAAGGAATGAATTGGAGTGATGTGGTACATGGGGTGTGACGTGGTGTCAGTGAGCAGAACCAGAGTATATGAAGTGATCAGTGGAAACCACAGAAAGGTCTGTGAGGCTTGGCTTAAGATAGTGGGCTCTGGTTTCGGTGCATTATTCATGAACGCAAGATAATGTATGTGAGACAGTAAGGCCATTCTGCCCATGTTCCTAGCCCTAACTTGCTGCACTGGAAATGGTACACATGCATGAAAAGATCTAATAAATGTTGATGGCAAAAGTTAAAATTCCTCAGGCATTTTAACAATTTATATTTTTTTATATATGAAAATTAAGTGTTTTTTTTGCACATTTTTGTTGTTTCCACACAGTGTTTTTGTACATCAGTATTAAACTTTTTATTGAAATTACATCTTACATAGAGTACATGGGTATGTATTATTCACCTCTGCCCATTAAGTCAGATTTCCTCACATATGTAACTTAAGACAAATAAAGAGATCTAGTGATTTTACTGATGAGATTTTGCATTTAAACATTTCTGTATTTTCACCTAACAGAAGTCATTGATAAAAGTGTTTTCATATCTTCCTTTTAATGTTCATGTCTATTTTGTACATTTGTATAAAACTTTTCAGTTGATATACAATGAAAGTAAGATACTTGAATATGTGTTAGACATATCTGCTAAGTGTCAAAATTCCTCACAGATGCGACAAAGAGAGAGTGAGGTAGCAACAGGTGGGGAGGACACTCGGCCACTGAGCGATGCTTCCTCGTGTTGTGATCCCTCTGATCCAGCTGTTAAGTTCCGTGAGAAGGCAAGAACTCAGGTCAGTTCTTATAAATAAAAATTTGTAAATGTAGAAATTAGTTATGCTGTATTCCAGTACCCTAAATAAACAGGGTTTACATATGTACCACTAGCTGAAAACAAGTTTCACGAGATATGTTTCGAGGAGGAAAAGGTATGTTGTTATTGACCTGTTTTGTGTAAGCAGAAAATTGGTTTAGCACTTCAATATTTTAGCAAGATTCGTCACTATAAAAAAGTAAACGAATATTCTATAAAAAAAAAAAGAGAGAGAGAGAGAGAGAAAGAAAAGAAAGAAAGAAAGAAAGAAACCTCTGAGAGAGGGTACATAATGCCTTATGTTGAGACCAAGGGGTACACCTACCAAGAAAGGTTAGAAACCACTGACCTACAACATGCTCCATGTTCTGAAGTTTCCCTAAAACTGACAAGCAAGTGAAGGTGGAACAGGACAGTTACTTGGTAAAGTATTGGGATGGCAACCACTCACTCCTGTGCTTCATACGTTTAAGAAATCTGTTATCAGAGGGAAATAACCCTTTTAGCAAGATACCTGAAGAACAACATGATAGAAGCTTTATTTCCTGCACCAAAGTATTGGGAAATATAGTTTGCCTTTATTTTTATTTCTCCCCTCTCAACTCAGGAGTACAGAATGATAGGAGGTTCATATTCAGATATCAGGATACACAGATATATACAAATTAATAAGGTCTCTAGCTTTATACTTCCTTATATTCAATTCATCACATAACACAGGCAGTGCAAATGACCCAATAAAACAGGTGATTACATATACATACCATTATGTGGCACCATATGCAAAAGTCCAGTGCCACCAAATTTGATTTTGGTCTTCCACCAATATAGCTAACATTTTTTTCTCTTTATTCTCTTTGTGGATTATTCATTCTCAATGTAGTCTTGGCTGAGAGCAAGCTTGACTGAGTCACAGAACTTTTGATTTTGTCAGCATTCTTCTTGATTGACTGACCACAGAGTGGAGAATGAATTTACACCCTAAGTACTAAATGGAAACTGGCAGGTGATAGGCTGTGCTTGCTATGTTTGATAGCTCTACTTCCAATATGAAATATTATGCACATATTGTTTGTGTTACACTGTTCAACTGCAAATCACATGTCGTACAATTTGAATTTGTGGTTGTAAAAAGTGCATTGTTTGTCTGGTAATATATTTATAACAAACCCATGTAAAGTAAGGAAATTGGAGATGTTTACTTCTGCCTCCAGGTAGGCTTTTCAGCTGTTATGAAGAAGCATTACTACTGTCATTCCACTCATCACAAAATCTGTCCAATCCTTCCAGCCTGTATTCAGTCAAAATTTCCTGTCATCCTTGGACCTCTTTCTCTGTGTGCCTGCAGTTTGCCCATCTTGTGCCCATTGAAATGTCAGTTTAGGTATTCTTTAATTGTCCATTCTTTCAGTATGCCCTAGCCATCTTGACTGTGCTTGCTGCATTTTTCTCATAAGTGGTGCAACATTCAGGTTCCTACATTCTGAATTTTTACATTTTTGTCATTCCAAAGATGACTGTTACTGGTTTCATTTCTGCTGCTACTGGCCTACTTATGTCACTGGTGGTTATTGTCAGTGCTTCAGCTCCATATATCAATGTTTGTATTAGCACTGTTGTATAAAATTCAGTTAAATTCTACTGATATTTTATCTTCTTTTGATATTGGATACATGTACTTGTTAATTCTGTCAGTTATTTCATCGTGAATACTGCCTGTTGTTAATACTTTTTTTAGTTATTTAAAACTGACTGATGGCAATACTTGTTCAAGCAGGTTTATATTTAAAACTTCTTGTACCCTTCCATATACCATGACATGCTCCCTAACTTTATTAATGTCACTGAAGCTTCAGCTGCTCCATGAAAGGACTGCTGACTTGTTTCCTTGTGAAAAATGTTATACCATAAGCTACAGTCATCACTGGTTAATCTTATGGATCGATTACTCTTTTGATGATTTTATCCATGAAAGATATACACATAAGCGATATTTCTGTGCCTCATGTCACCCCATCAATTATTGCAAACCATTTTCATTTGCAAAGAGTGCATTTACCTTATTTGCTCTGGAATTATACATGCTTTTGACTTGTTTATAATAAATGAAAATTCACTGCATATTCTGAGGCACCTCAACAATTTTTACTTTGGTGCCAGGTCAAAGGCTTTTTACTAATTTATACTGTTTGTAGATTAACATCAAACTCCCAAGCCTTCTCCATTATTTTTTTTGAATTGCAGGTATGAGGTCAGTCGTTTCTCTGTTCATTCATATGTGATTTTTCTATTACTTTTGTTCTTTTCTCTAACATCTTTGAATATACTTAGGGAATGTGATTTATCATGGAAATTTTTCTCTAATTTTTACATTTTCCTGGATCGTTTCCTGGATCGCCATTTGTTGGGCATATGTTTGTTTTTCTGTCAGATGGTACTTGCTTGGTTTTTTGCATTTAGATTTTGGAGTGTGACATTAATGCTTGCTATTTTAAACAGTTCATGGATAGATCAACTGTGCCACTTGCTATTCCATTATGGTTTTCGTGCATTTCTCCACATTTGACATATTTGGGGTTTTATAGGAGCACCTTTATTTTATATCAGCTTCATCAACTTTGCATTTTTTTTCCCCTCCCCCCCCAAAAAAAAAAAAATAATAATAATAATTCATGCATTTTACATTGATCTCTTGTGGATCACAGTGATAACTGTCCATTTTTATTTTTATCTTTTATGTTTTGCCTTCCATTTATTAAAATTATTGGTTTGTTCATTTAAAATCTTTTCATTGTGAAAGCAATCTTCTTGTAGTTTGCATGTGTTTTTCTAATAATTTGTCCTGTAATTTTTCTTTTTCTTAAGCTTTACTTTCCTTCTCTCCATAACATACCCAATCATGTGTCTGGTGTTTTGTTTCTTAACCAGTATCTAACATTTTTAGTTTTCAATTTAAGTGTCACTTTCATCTTCTCTGCCCACTGCAGTTTTTGTATCCAAGGTTTCCTCTTCAATTTCATATCCTCATTTTCAAACATTTTCAACATTTCAGTTAGGTTTTCAGCTTCATTAATTTCAGGAGAAAGGTTTTCTTGAAGTCCTTCATTAGAAGAATTATTAAGATTTTCAGTTTTAATTTCTTCATTCGTGTTGCTTTTGGTGGTTTCCCAATGTTCTTGGTTGAATATTGCAGTTACTAGTCTTTGGTCCAAGACAGTAGAAACTTCAGTAAGACCTTTATATTATTAAAGTTCTTTCATTTAAAGAGAGGAAATAGCCTGCTACATTTATGATCACAATGTCTTGTGTTCCTGTTTCACCTGAACCTTGTAAATCTTTGGCTTTCTCTATATTTAAGACAGTTATAATGGCATTATAGACAGTTATAATGGCATTATAAAAGAGATGATGGAAATGTTATTTCTCATGCACCTGTCAGTTAGTCCTTGCCCCTCCCCTTTTTTTATTGTTTTTTGTTGAGAGACTAAGTACCTTTTTTTTATTTTTTCCTCTTAATACCCAATACCTGTGGTGGCTAGTGACGCTCCAATTTGCCGATGATACTGTGATGTTTGCTGAGAGTGAAGAGGAGTTGCAGAAGGTTGCAAATATGTTGTATGATGGGTGTAAGGATAGGCAATTGAAGGTAAAAGCGAGTAAAAGTGAAGTAATGGTGGGCCAAAGACAACAGAGGGAAAGTATAGATTTTGCAAAGCCTTGTAGAGTGAGAGAAAAAATTGTATGAAGCTGTGTCATAGATATTGGGGGGAGGAGAGAGAGGAGGAGGAGGAGGGGGAGGAGGAGAGAGAGAGAGAGAGAGAGAGAGAGAGAGAGAGAGAGAGAGAGGAGACTGGAAGAGGAGACAGATTTCAAGTATTTGGGAGGTATCTTGGGTAAGTTTGGTGATATGTTGAGAGAGATGGGAGAAGCAGTACAGGGTTGAAGAGTCAATGGGTCCCTCAGTAAGATATTGAAGGGTAGAGGTGTAAATATGGAAGTGAAGAAAGGATTAAGGGACAGCACCTTCCTCCAGACCTTGTTCTGTGCAGCTGAAACAAAGACATGGGATGAATCACAGAGGTCAAGAATCCAGACTGTGGAAATGAGTTATTTAAGAGGAGCATGTGGTATGACTAGATGGAATGAAGTCATGAGGGGGTGTATGAGAGATTTGGTAAGGCTGGGAATGCAAAAGGAATAAATTGTGGAGAGGTTTGGGCATGCTGGAGAGAATGGAGGATGGGGAGTTTACAAGGAGAGTGATGCTAGCACAATTAAAGGTGTTGGAGTGAGACCACTTGTGACGTGGAAATAGAGTGGAAGAGTACCAAAGAGAGAGGATTGGGGAAAGAATGCATGGAATTGCTTTTGCAAAAGAGGTATGTAAGGACAGGGATAAGTGGAGACTTTTGTTGTGGCCACCCCCTTGTTGGGGGTTCCCAGAGGGAATGGGCATCAGAGATATAGAAAGATATATTAATATCTGGTCTGCTACATAAACTTCTCATGATAATTTTCCTGTTATTTACAAGCATTTCAACTTCACAGTCTAATTTTTCTTGGAACTTTTTGTTCCCATGTCTTGGCAGTCCCTGTTAGGTGCATAAACCTAAAATATATACGTTCTTCCTCTCAGTAGTTGGATGCTGTTCATGATAATTCTCTCCTTTATCAGTTTTATAGCTTTAGTGTTATTTGAGAGCTTTGATCCAGCTAAAATTGTCTCACCATACTTAAGCATTTCCTTGTTTGCCCCCAGCATATTTCACTAAACAATCACTTCCCAAGTTTTTACAAGTTATCTATATTTAAATATGGTTTCAGAGAGTATTTTTAAACTAAGATAGTACAAGAATATCCAAGTGTCTTTCCTTCGTAACTTTTAACATTTCTTTTTCTCTTTATGTGTGTTCTTGACATTTAAAATTCCACCCATCATTCATGAGCAGAATAGTGTGTCAGTTTCCTAGGCTTCTGTGGGGTTCATACTCCTAGGAAATACAGTAACTGGCTTGCTGGGCCTGTTGTATTTGGCTTAGTGCACAGTCCTTTACTGGTTATTTGGGACAATCGGTTGGTATGATGGATTTTCGCTTTCTACCACCTACTATTATTTATGAGTGCAGTACTTGTGCATGAGTAGGATTACTTGCTCATTTACAGAGAACCATTTAGTAACAGAAGCTAGAGTACTCAAGTATTAATATATATAACTGGGTTAAATTTTATTGTCTCAATATATATTAAGGTACAATACAGTACTAAGAAAAGTATATAATATGAACTACGAGAAACCTCAGTTTTTACATATTTAGAACACAAAAACTTTCAACATCAGGATGACTAACCATGTTTTTACAGTGCTCTGCTCATTATATGAAAAGCCCCTAGTTATGTTAAAGGAAAAGTCCATACATGAGTGTATATTTGTGAAGAGATAGACTCACATATTGTGACTTTGGCCATAACCTTAGCTCACTTTTCAGAATGCACAATGCATTTTGGAATAAAAGGTCTTGCTTTTCAACTTGTCATAATTACTTACATATATATTTTACAACATTTAGATTAAAATCTGTTGTTTCTCGAGTTTCTTAATTTGTGAACAAAGATGATTCCAAAGGTATTTAGTACCATGTATGAGTTAATATCTTGACCTGAAAGATTGTACACAAAATCATGTTCTGAGGTTTGGTAGTGTGATGAGGGCTATGAATGCAAGGGCTGGTAGCAAAAGGGTTAAACTTATTTCATCCTGTGTGAAGACATAATTCAGAATATGAAGATATATTCAGTTTTGTCAAAACAGTGAAAGTATTAATACAAGCACTTCAATGTAAATACAAGTGCTTGAGATGTAAGTAAAAATACACAAAAATGGTAAGAGTAAAGTATTATCATTATAAGTGATACACTTCAGAAGTTTATGTTCATGCCTGATAATCTGGATTCTTTTCATCCATATTTGATACCAAGCACATTATATCTATCAATATCTAATACATTTTTTTTGCACATTTCTGTCATGTCCTTCAAGATTATAATTATTAAACCTTCAATACTGCTGAGTTGCATTAGGAAAACTTAACATTAACATTATTTTCTTGATTTTGAAATACACTTTAAAGCATGTTCCTTTATTGACAATAATGTTTGTTTGCAAATATCTTTTGGATAGTTGGAATGCAGGTTTACTGAGAGGTTTCCACACAAATTTTCTTTTTCTCCACTCCTTTTAATGCTTTTTCTTTCTATCTATATCTCTGATGCCTATTCCCTTCTTGAACTCCCTCAAGGGGGTGGCCACGGAAATAGTCTCCATAACTAGTGAACTCCAGTGCTGCTTCTTAGCATTTAGTGCCTCACCCTTAACAGGCCACTGGCAGAGGACCAATCTAGCACAGTGTTTGCAGAGGGTCTTCCCTGATGTTCCTACTAAATTCTTCTACAAATATTCCTATCTACTACTTCCACCTAATCCACTTCATAACACCTCATTTTCATTGAACTGCAGAATGTCACAACTGAATATTTCTTTCCACAGCAACGACCACTAACGAGATACCTGCCTGTGCGAAGTGAACAGCATTTTGACCTTAAACAACACATCGAATCTGCAGGCCACCAGATTGAACTTTGCCCATACATAATTGTTACTTCTACAGCATGTCGAGGCTACCTTCACAAATTAGGCTCAAAGTTCCGCACATGGCAGAAGAGATGGTTTGTGTTTGACCGGTCAAAAAGGACATTGATGTATTACAGTGACAAGAGTGAAAACAAGCCACGGGGAGGTGTATACTTTCAAGTAAGTAACAAATAGTAAGAGTATACATTATGTGTAACCTAGAACTTGAAATTTAATCTCGTATATCTTTATATTCTTTATATGGTACAAGGATGCACTTCATCATAGTGAACATTAATTCATAGCAAAAGGTGAAGTTAGATACACAGACCCAAGATCCAAGCAAGGGGGTCTGGCCGTAACACCATTTAAAAAGATGCAGTCCCCTTAAAAGCTGTAAAAGAAAAGAATAGCAAAGCAAAGGCTCTCTCCCCACCCTCTATTCCCTCTGGCAACAGCTTGATGGGAAACAGGTCATAAAAACACCTTACAAGACTGATATGCCAGTAATAAAAAAACCTGATGATAATTGCCTACTTTCATTAAATTTTACTTTTATGGGCTAGTTAAATGAAGCGTGTGTTTTTGTTGCTCTGTATCAGATAATGGACAATTAGTATCTTAATAGAGGAAGCCATTCATAGTTCAGTCTATTGTTGGGGAAAATTGTTTTGTTTTCGGAATAATACTGTCTTTGTTGTTGCTAAGCTTCCTTTCACATGAATCTCACATAGGCCATCAATCTTCCCCTTTAAGGTACTCAAAACAGCTTAGACTGCAGCTCTGATGACTTGCCTGCAGAGCTTCCATGAATGATAGAATGTAGAATTTGGTTCTTTCATTCATTGGCTTAAGTTTTTTAATGCAACAATTGTTTTTTGGCTCTACCTGAAAAGTTCACCCTTCAGTGCATATGAGCCTCAAAATTAGGTTTGAGAGTCATTAAAACCCAGTTTTAAGTGTTTCATGGATCTTCCCAAGTAGTGTAACAGACACACTCCCACCTTACCTCTTTTCTTACACTGCACCACCATTTTAAATATCAAATCTACGGTTTTCCATCTGAAAATTTGCATATGTGTTTTAGAGGACCTTTATGTTAGGTAGCTCATTTGATGTTATTCAAGGTACTAGATTGCAGGAAGTGGCATCAAAGGGTGTCTGAAAAATACAAAATGGTTCAACTTCTAGATAGAGGCACTTACTTTCTACCCACCCACTGATTACACAAAATTACCCAGTTTCTTACCAATGTCCCCTCCAACTACCACTGATTGTCTGCGAGTCTACAAATCCCTACTTTCATTGAAGATTAGTAAGGCCTCTCCACCAAAATCATTACCAAAGGGAATTCTTGTTGAATTTGCTTACGAAATTAGCGAACCACTAAGCCATATTTTTAAGCTCTGTCTGCAAAGTGGAAGATCTTAGACCTCTTTCCCTCACCCCTGATCTTGGTAAATTGTTGGAGGGGTTTGTTGCTGAGTGGGTCTTGGAAGATATTAAACCAGATCTTGATCCCAGACAGTATGGCAGTTTAAAAGGAAGTTCTGCTTGTCACTATTTGATTCATTTATTGGACATAGTATTAAAAGGAATTGAACAACTGAACAAAATGGCCCAGATTGTCCTAACTGATTTTCAGAAAGCCTTTGATTATGTGGATCACTCGTTTGCCATATGTAAACTCTTTCCGTTGGGATGTCGTCCTTCACTGTTAAACTTCACATCTAGCTTCCTTACAGGTCGCCAACACAGAGTATGCTATAATGATACGCTGTCTCACTGGGATAATGTTACTTGTGGGGTACCTCAGGGAACATACCTTGGACCCATTATATTCTTGGCAATCATCAACAGCGTCTGCAGAGATGCCATTTTTCATGTTAAATATTTAGATGATATGACATTAGCCAAAATAGTTGAAGTTCAACGCAGTATAATATTTATATTTACGATGCAAGACACATTGAATAATTTTACAAGAGAGAGCTTTTATGTCAGAATGTCACCAAACCCCTAAAAGTGTGGAGTTATGATAATCAGTCCATCAAAAATACCAATAGGGTACCCACAATTAACTTTGAACCATTGCAGTCTACAGGTAGTGCACAAATGTAAACTCCTAGGTGTATATATTAATAATGAATTAAATTGGAATGACTACATAGATTACTTAACAAAGAAGAATAACAACTGTATATTTATGTCATATAGAGCACGTCATTTTGGCTTCGGCAGGGAGGCAGTGCTAACACGTTACATATGGTTCATCAGAACATTAGAATATGCAGTCCCAGCCCCAGTGTGGCACCCAGGCTTGACCCGTACACAACCTAATCAATTAGAAAGCATCCAAAAAGGTGCTTCAAAATAATCCTGTGTAACTATAATGGGTATGAAAGAGCTTTAGAATTACTCGAAGGTGAATTGTTGTACAGCAGGCATGAGGAACTAACTCTAAGGTTTGGAAGGGGTCTTCTGAATTCAAGGTCTCACAGATGCATGTTGCCACAGACTTGTATGACATACATGGCAGGGACACGAGGAACGGCTCACAATTACTACGTACTAATAGATGCAGAACTATACGGTATCAGAATTCCAGTATCCCATATATTATAATCAAAACTTAACACCTCGCAGAATTCCTCATGATGTCTCATTTTAACAATTAGTTCATGTATACATAGACTTATACAGTATTATGACATTTTTAGCATTGATATTCCTTTTAAAGAGACTTGATTGCTCTTAATATGTTTTATATAATCTAGTTCATTTTTATCTTTTATGTTTCTAAAATTTTGTAATTTTAGAGATAAATCCAATTTTAATTCAAACTAGTTATTGTAAACCAAGACACTATGTTTTATATTGAATCATTCAATGTATAACTTTCTTGGTCAGTAAACCATATATTATTTATTACACCTACACACCTGGCTTAGGCTCAGGTAGGTGGGTGTGTGTTCGTAAGAGTAAAGACATGGTACATACATACAAGGTTAAGAAGCTGGGGCAACATGAGTCAAAACCTCTCTCCCCAGAAAACACAAGTAGTAATCATATGTGCACACTCAGATTTTTTTGGAATGTATTTCTAACTTGGTAGGCTCTCTGTTGTGGTTATGTTATAGGCAGGATTATTTGGAAATCAGAATCATCCAGCTCCTGCATTATTGAAAGACAGATGCTTTTAAGAAATGCTACAACAAAATCTGCATCAATTAATTGCTTTCATAACTTTCATAATATGTGCAAGTAGAATATCATTACCCAAGAAGAGTGTTTCCAAAAAGTGTTTGTGAAAGCAAATCTCAGCAAGTAAGAACTTTGGGTAGGGAATAACAAAATATACAGAAGCTTATTGAGCCTGAACAGTCATGGCTTATGCATTGTCCCATACATAACTGTGCCCTTATTTGTGTCATCCTCAGCAAAGAACTTCAAAAGCCTTTCACACTGCCTTTTTACATCATATATTATTGTTGTACCTACACTAAAATGCCTACCCAGGTTAAATGCACTGACTCACCCATCTGTAACTTATGTAGGATTTCCACATTTTGTACAAACGTAAGTGTACAGAAGTACCTTGCTAAAACACCGGGGTTATGTTCCTGGAAGACCCTGTGGTTGGCAAAGTACAAATGCTTACAGGGTTAGGGGTAGTGCCTCTTAAAAGACATATCATAAGTCCTGTAAGAACACTTCAAGATTAAGAATAAGATTTTTATATTTGTAACACATCTTTTATAAAGAAAAATTATGTACAAAACTGTAAAGTAATAATATGATAGCAATATGTTACCCCTCATGCTGCACCTCCATACTCCCTTAAAGCTGTCAGCCAGAAACACACACAAAAGGCTACCTCAGCACTTGCATAGTCATGACACTCCTGCCTCTCCCTACCACTAGTGTTGGCTGGGCAGCGTTACAAGCATCCTGCAGCCACATGGGATGTTAAGAAGCTTATAAAAGGAAAGCAGCATATATGAAGATTTTGAAAGTGGAGTAAAAAGTTTAAAGATAAGGAGTGTAAGAGTGGAACATTAGGTAGGAACCTCTGAAAACACTATGCCAGAGTTGCCTTCTGCCAGTGGCCTTTTAAGGGTGAGGCACTAAAGGCTACGAAGCAGCACTGGCTGGAGTTCACCAGTTATGGAAACTTTTGCTGTGGCCACCCCTTGAGGGAGTTCCCAAAGGGAATGGGCATCAGATAGATAGTAAAAGTGTAAGTGTATATGTAAGAAGGAAGGAAGGGTTGAGTTGCTCAATCAAAAGGAGGAAGTGAAATGAAGATGGCAGGAGTATTTTGAAGAACTGTCGATTGCTAGAGAACAGGAGGCAGTAGTTGTTTCATGCATGGGTATGGAAGATGGAAGGAAAAGGATACAAGTGCAGGGGCTATAACAACAAGGGAGATAAAAAGGCTGTAATGAGGTCGAAGGTGGGAAAAGTACCTGGAGTAGATGGGCGTACAGATGAAATGCTGAAGTATTGAGGAGAAAGTGTGATAAGAGGGGATGCATGGAAGCAGAAGGTTGTGCTAAGGATGTATGTAGCAAATATAGGGGAAAAAGTCTTGCAAGTATACCAGAAAGTTGATTGACAGTAATGGGTGTGATTGAATGCAGAATAAGCACAGAGCAAGGGAGTTTTAGTAAAGGTAGAGTATATGTGAATCAGAGTTTTGCAGTGAGAATGACTGATGAAAAGTATCTAGCGGATGGTAAGAAGCTGTATGCCGCTTTAATGGATCTGGAGAAGGCATATGACAGATTTGAATGGAATGCTTTGTGGAATGTTTTAAGGATATATGGGGTATGGGAACAACTGCTGAATAGTGTGAAAGCTTTCCATAGAGTATCAAATGGATGCATAAGAGTGGAGCAAAAGTTTTGGTATACAAGTGGATTTGAGGCAAGACTGTGTGGTGTCACTGAGGCTTTTTGAAATGAAAGCAAAACTAGGGAAAGGAGCTGCAGAGATGGAGTGCAGTAGTGAGGTATGGTGGCTAGTGACAAGCCTGTTGTGGATGATACTGTGTTGTATGCTGAGAGTGAAGAGGAGTTGCAAAACATAATGTGTTTTATAATGTAAGTTTAAAAGGGAGCAGAGTGAAAGTATAGATTTTGCAAAGCCCTACAGGGTCAAAGAACAGAGTGGATTATAAACTGTGTTATAGATATGGTGGGAGAAAGACTGGAAGGGGTGACAGAATTTTAGTACTTGGTAAGTATGGTGATATGGAAGGAAAGGTACGCGAAAGAGCAGTACAAGATATGAGTCATTGATTCCCTTAACAGAATAATGAAGATCAAGAAAATGCAGGGGGAAAAGTAGTACTTATGTTTATCTGCACCAGGATTTTGGCCTCAGGTTGGGCTAGTGTGTAGTGCTTCTGGCAGGAAGATTTATATATAAGAATAGAGACATAATTGCTACCTCACTGATGTGGGAAAAGGTGATCAAGCATGATAAATATAAATAAAAATTGACATGAAAGTTACATGTTGTTAAGTGTTGTGTGTAAGATAGAGAGTGTGTGTTTTTGTTGTATGAATGCCAGCAACCCACTGGTATGTGAAACAGGAAAAGGCAGAGACCTAGGCCAGGGAGAGGAACTTGACAGCATTGCAATGGCAGTCAAGTTCCCTTACCTGACACAGATTGCTTCCTTTTCTTTCTGCCTTATATGCACATGGCTTGTTGACATCTAGATCAAAAACACAAGCTCTCCATGTAACTGTAATGCCTCATACTTTTAACTCTAAATTGTGCTAGCTCTACTTAATGGCAGTCTTGTCGCAGGGACTTCCCTTTCCTCCTTCCACTTTTGACACATAAATCTTCATAGTCTTTCTGTGCTTATCCTCCAAATATGACTGAGCCATTTCAGTACACCCTGGTCAGCCTTCTCTATCAGATGCAATCACAACCACACCTCTCATACATGGTCAACCTATCTCACACCACATAACTGTCCACAGACTTTCATTTCCAACACATCCAACCTCTTCCTCCTTTTGTGTTCAAGGCCCATGACTCTCATCCACACAACACTGTTGGAACTACTGTACCTTTTTGCATTGTCCAAAAACACACATTCTCCATCTTAAACATAACTCATGTCTCTCACTTTTAATCATAAATTTTCATGTGGTTTGTGAGTGCTAAGTGCCAACCCTACCTAACAGCAAAATCCTGTCATAGGGACCCCTTTTATCCCTCCACTTTTGACATGAAGACTCTTGTCTATCTTTCCTTTCACATCCTCCCCCTATGCAAACCCTGGTCATTCCCCTTCAAAAAAGTGCATTTGCAACCACTTTTTTGTACATGGTTAAACCACCTTACTCCACAAACATTTCATTTCCAAGATATTCACCCACTTCTTTTCTTTTGGGTTCAAAGCTCATGCCTGTCATCTATACAGCATGACCTTCAGTCGTACTGACCTTTGCCCTCTTTCCCTACTTAAAGGGCCAGTGGTTCCATCCACTTACATGCTTACTCCAGATAATGAAATACTCCATTTCCTCCAGGTACCCCAATTCAGATCTAAACTCAAAACACTTTTCTCTCATTACTGTTTTGTTCGTGTTTACCACCGACTTTTATTTCACACACACTCACAACCAGTAACCAGCTTCTGGAGTTTCTCTCGGGAGTCTGCCACTTAGAACTGGGTCATCTGCAAGCACCAATTGATTTGCCTTCCATCTCCCCACACCCCAAGCATGCAGTAGAGTTGCCCCATCCCTTAAGACCCATGTATTCACCTCCCTCATCACCCATTCATCAAGAGCTTAAACAGCCACAGTGACGAAGCATCCTTAGTGCAGACCCACCTTCACTGCAAGTCCTCTACTTCTTTCCCTACTCACCTGGTAAAATTTCCTCACTGCATTTAATAACTTTATTTACCCAGTGTATTTGTAGCACCTTCTGCAAGGCCTCTCAGACAACCTTATCATATACTTCCTCCATATTCAAAGGGACCAAATTCAGTTCATTCTTTTTCTCTATTTCCCACTCATTCTTCAAGACAAATACCTGGTATGTACATCCTCTGCTTCTTTTAAAGCTACAGACGTTTGCATGATATCAGTCTCTCATCAATTACCTTCACTTATATACTCAACAGACTCATTCCTTTGTACTTTGAGCTTTCTCCTTTGTGCCCTTTGACCCACATAAAGGGACTATACTTACATTCTCCCATTCCTTATGCAACTACCTTTTGCCTTACAAATGTTGAATTACCTGACATACCAAGCACCAGTAGCATCACTCCTTTTCTTGAGAAACTCGATTAGAATCGCATTCATCTCTGCCTCTTTACCATACTTCACCTTACACAGAGCTTTCAATACCACCCCTCTGTTTTCATCATAAAATTCATAAGGATTCTTTCACTGAACATAGTGCGTCTTCCCAAACACACACCATTCACTAAAGGGACCTCTTGATAATATAATAGTTATATTCTTGTAAATGGTTGCATAAATCAAATAATATAACTTGGAGATTTAGGGTGTTTTGTTAATAGTGAGATATGACAGAATATTATACCATTGAAAAACTACATTACAGTATACATCTACCATGAAAAATAAAATTCTTCAATATAAATACTGAACAATGAATTCTATACAGAAAATCAGAAAATAACCATCTTTGAATCCTGGTGCAGTCTTCTATTCACAGGAAATGTGTGTTCTCAAAGGCATTTTCTTCCAAAATAATATGGTCTCATCCACAATATCTGCTTAGGAGAGTACCCACCTTAACAGGAATAAGGCCTTTAGGGATTCCCAGGAAATTTTCAACAGCAACGACACCAGCAGAAGCAGCCTCACCAGTCATTTGGATGTTGTGGCACTTGCACCATTAACTTAAATTCTCGAGCAAACCAGGACTAGCTTGAAAGTTTTTGCTGCTCCTTCTTCACTGCCGAGGCCTAATATATATTCTGGGCTTTTGCTTGTAACATAAGCATGTTGATGGGAACATTTTCATGAGTTGTGTTTGATCCATGTGCTCACATTCATTCCATTCTCTCCATAATCAAACTTTGGAAATACGAGGTCTTAGATGCACTGATTAATGTTCCACTCTTGACACTCTCTTAGATCACTTCACTATCAAAAACAATCCATAAGTAGATTCACTAAGTCCAAAGGCATGCTTAATATCTGCTGTTCATTCACCCCTCTCATAATGTTTGAGCACATCCATCCTAAGCTAACTGGTGATGGCATTAAGCTTCTTAGCACTACTAAAGTCACCACATGCTAAGTTGGCTTGGAAGCCATGCCGCTCTTCCATAGCTAGGGTAGCTGTTTGGTTCACATACAATGTTTATGTAACTACCCATTTATTCACATGTGTGTTCACAGTTTATAATCAGACTTGTTCTTCTGTATAATAACATTAAAGATTTGGAACATAAAAATTTAAATGATTTCAAGGCATTTGCAGTTTCTATTTGCTACAAAATAAAGAAACAATTAATAGGCTTCATTCGAAAACGATGTTGTCCTTACTTCAATCGTCTGTGATACATGTTTAACATTTTTAACATCCTCTCTAAACTGCTAATGCCTTAAAATCATTTAAATATTCATGTTCCCAATTTTTAACATTATTATACTGAATAGATCTGATTATAAACTGTGAACACACTTAGTGTGAATAAATGGAGAGTAACATGAACACTGTATATGAATCAATCAGCTACCTTAGCCATGGAAGAGGGGCGTGGCTTCTAGACCAACTTAGTGTATGGTGACTATAGTACCAGAAGAACTTAATAGATGCTTTCATGGCTAGATGCAAGGGGCAGAACACTTTCAATATATAGTATATTGCAACAGAAAATGCTATAGCACTCCATGACTACAAACTGTATTTATGCTAAGAGTATGCAGTTTCTCATATTGCGCTGGCAATGCCAGCCCAATGATGATCGCATTTTTCCTAATGTAAGCCCGTGTAAATTGACCATGTGCGTTATTCTAAAAAAAAGGCATAAATCAAGAGGTAACTGTCCCCTATCATCTAATACAGTAAACAATTCTTTATTATACTCAAACTATCTTGTTTTCCTGTCTTCTTTACTGTTACCACTTCCTCAACTGCTCACTTCACTTTTGCTCCTCACATGATTCACCTTCCAAATTATTCTTTCTTCTCAGTGTTGATACTCTTTTACCCCTCTCATCTTCCCTCTTTTTCAGTTAACTTTCTCTTGATATCCTGCTCATCTCTTTTGTACTCCATCCTTGCAGACACCATCTATACTCATTTTTTTTTTTCTTTCACTAGCATTTATAATTTTCATATACAACTAACTACACTTTCTCATATGTCCACATTATACATGCACGCCACAACCCTTCACCTGCACTGGTATTAACAGCTTCCTTTTCATTACTGTTTGACTCATTTATTAATGACAACTAATAATTACACTCAAGACTATATTACAACTGCAAGAAAAATAATTAACTTGGTTTGCTGCAGCAGCTTAGTATGATGGTACATGAGGAAGGCAGCATAGGGTAGGAGGTACAGAGGTAGATATAGGAAACCAAGATGGTGAAGAAGTGTGAATCTTTCAAAAGTAGGGAAACACATACAAAATATCTTATGATACGTTAGCTTTGAATTCCCTAACATTCTTAACACGTTTAACTGGATTATTTAGTTCAATAAAGAATTACACTACTTGAAATCTTGTTCTTTATTAATTTTTTTTTTCTTTTTTCCTTTGCAGGCCATTGAGGAAGTATATGTAGATCATCTGCACTCTGTCAAATCTCCAAATCCCAAACTAACCTTTTGTGTCAAAACATATGAGCGAACTTTCCACTTAATGGCTCCCTCCCCTGAAGCCATGCGTATATGGATAGATATCATCTTCACTGGAGCAGAGGGCTATCAAGAGTTCCAAGGAGGTACCTGAGAAAAGACAAGAATCTGTTAGCAGAGTATTCAGCTGCTGTTTGTTTTTCCTGGGCTTCCAGACTAGTTGGATGCTTTCTGTCATTCAGTTTGGCAGATAATAAGGCAATATCACAAAGACCTAAAATTTTGGTTATCATGGCCTTTTTTTAGAAAGCATTTTATGATTCTAATGTCCATTAGGCCGTAATCATCTCCGACTTGTGATACGGTATATCTCAAAGGTCAAACCCAAAACTACCAGTTCATCTGAAGGTTCCTTTGTTAGTAAATTCTTTACTTTCTCTTTGTATTGTACTAAGAGAAGAAATCTTTTGTATTACATACAATGTATGCAAATGCCATATTGTGGAGTTTGGATCATGCCCAAACCTTCTTTTCCTATATATAAAAATTCATAATGGCCAAAGAACCTACAAATTTTGTCTGAAGATGTATGTGGACATTTTCAAAATTTTTTGTTGATTATGGCACTCGTTGAGCTTCTTGTGTCATAAAATCATCTGAGACAATCAATGATTTTCTTCAGCAAGTTATGAAATATGATTATCTTCATTTATGACACAAATGTACTGATTCAGAATGTTAGAATATGAGCTCTTAATTTCCATTCAGATGCATTCATCATCATTGCTACAACAGAGAAAAGCAGTTTTGAACTTAATTCAGAAAATTTAGTTATTAAGAAACTGCAAGAATGACAAAAACAAGTTGGTCTCAGTTAAGCTTTGCACTAGATTTTCTAGATTTCTCTTATATGAAATACATATTTTATTCACATTTTAGTTTGGTTTTTATGAAACTTATGGCTGTTTGGTACTACAGTCACATTTCTTTAGTATTAGGTTTTAACAATGGTGATATAAAGAATAGCAAAAGGTTGTCATTACTCGAGTATGTTGGGCATAAAAGATGATACTAAGTCACAACACACAATGTATGTGTTTTATTCCTGTATTTATTTTTATAGGATGCTCATTAACTGGGACATGATCATTACTATCTACACCATTCAGTTTTAGCAACTTAAGAAGTTTTATGTATAGCAGGTTAGTTAATGCATAGATGCATGCCGAGCAATACCAACTGTTGTATGCCCTATATAAAATTTCTTAATGACTATTTTTGCTTTATATATCCATGAGCTGCTGGCTGAAAGTGGTTCACATCATTTCAGATGCTGATCAGTTAAGTCAGTGTCTTCACTTTCATTTTGTTATAAAACAGTCCATTTGATAAAACAATTTTTTATGCATTTACACAAAATTATTGCTTAGTAGAAGTGCTTAATGATAATATTTAATGTTTTCTCGTCTGCTTTTTTTATGATGTTAACCAGTTGGTGAAATTGGGTTGTATGCTAGCATACAAACAAAGACAAAGTCGCAAAGACTCTGTGTAACTCTTACATTATAAATATATTTTTATGTTGTGAATCTTTTGTCTTATTTTCCCAACACTTTCCAGCAAAACTATCAGTAATAGCTGTGAAAATAATTGCTTTAGAAAATTTGTTAAATATATGATAATGTATATGTAAACAGCTGGTTGCCTCAACTGGCTATGAAGATACTACTCTGGGAATACAAAGGATCTATCAATAATGCTAACATTAAGGGTACTATGGCTATGCTAATTTAACCAGGCATCATATTATATAACAATTGGTAAATCCAAAAACCATCAAATAGTTGGCCATTTGCATAGTATATGAATAAAAATTTACCCTCTCACCCAATCCAACCCTAAGATTTTTTCTTATTAATTTACCAAGAAATAACACAGACATAAGTACAAAAATTGGAAGGAATAAGCCAAGTGAAATGGAGATTGGGGTAGATCAACAATGCCCATAGTATGCATACATTATGCTTCGGGAATACGCAGATTTCTTAAAACATATCAAATACAGTGCAGAGCTGGCAACAAGAAGCATCTAAAAATGCTTAAGGGGATGCTTGTACTTCATTTTACAAATACCAAAAGCTGCAAAGAACACATCAGTGCTGCTGACACCATACACAAGCAATGCTTGTATATTACTGGAACCTTTTAATCTATACCCCCCACAGCTTGACAACTCAGTTCTCCAGCAATTTTTCACACCACCAGAGTAGTTCTCCAGCAGTTTTTCACATACTAGAGTGGAAAATATATAAAATCATCTCAAATCCAGCAAATTTGGGGGCCAAAGGGACCTCAAAGCAGTAAATTATAACCTTTGAAGTTCTATTTCCCAGTGTATTAGTTTATGCAAGTGTAGTAATTGAAGTTAGGCAGACACCAACTTTGTAAGTACTACCATCTGAGTATTGTTAGTAGTAGTAGTAACAGCAGCACTGTCCTGGCCCAGTGTTGCTGCTTTTCTTTCTCAGCCTCATACACATGGGATGATGGAACTTGTTCTATGAACTCAAACCTCCTACCATTTGCTTAATACATGACAGCATGTAAGACACAATCCTTTCTCCTAAATTGCAATTTTCTTTTATCCCTCAAGTTAGGGGAGCAAGAAAAGTACCCACATATCTCCCGCATGCCATTTCAGTGCATTAGACATGACAGCTAGAGACTGAGTGTGAGCGAATGTGGCCATTTCATCTGTCTTCTAGCACTACCTCGCCGGTGTGGGGGGTGGCAGTGCTATTTTCCCGTGGGGTGGGGTGGCATCAGGAGTGGATGGGGGCGAGCAAGTCTAAATATGTA
>JAYMFT010360545.1:0-12610 GCA_038088735.1 Panulirus argus
TTCCTACTAAAGTGAGAGAAAGAGAGAGAGAGAGAGAGAGAGAGAGAGAGAGAGAGAGAGAGAGAGAGACAGAGAGAGAGAGAGAATTACTTTGAGCTCCTCTGGTACCTACTAACCCGCCTCATCTATAGAAGACACAACGACAAAAGGAGACGAGAATTCCAGTTTTGCTCTACGGGCATAGGAGGGATTATAATCGGAAATCCTCGTGTGGCTGGTCTTCATGCTAGAAATTACGGGAAGCAGCAGCCACTCGTTTGCTCTGAGTCCGGGTCTTCTCGCCTTTCGGGCTGGGATCACATGCAAACTACTGACGGGAGTAGTAGAGGTAATAATACTTAACAGACGGTATGAAATGGTTGAAGTGGAAGGTGATAAGAGAATTAGTACACCTGAAGGTCCTCTGATTCCAGTTTTGGCTGTGAAAGTGTTATGGGAGACGTGTAAACTGCACTCCATACTCGGACAAATTAGACCCCTGTTGACATGAAACGGCTGGTCAGCGGGAAAATGTCTACGGCGTTTAAACAGCACCCACGACCTTTCGGAAGCTGACGTTGTAATATTCTCTATGTAGGGTTTTTCAGGAGACACCGGTGAATATATGTACGCTCTACATATTACGTTAATGCACGACTGAAGTGCAGTGTTCTGAACTTTGATAGTACGGAATGAGAGAGAGACCCTGAAACATTTAAGGGTAGAAATTACGTTTAAGGACGGTCGAAAGTCTACGTCTGTCTGTTTGACATAAGCACCTCCATGTATCTCTAGTATGAATGCACACAAAATGTATAATTTCCAGTGAAGCAACAAAGAAAGAGAGAAAAAAATAATCGAATGGTAAACGTTTTCTTAGGTGATGGACCTCTGTACAGAAAACGGGATACTGAAAGCGAAAGTTCCTCTCAGAGGGTCATGCGGTCCCTCACTGCCGAGTCGGAGTAGCCCACACGAAATCCGGAGGGCTAGATGTGATCCAGTACACTATGGCGCATAGCAGTATGGTTAACGCCCACTTACAACAAGGGATGTGGAAATACCCATCAAATAAGATGCCTTTACGTACGCAGGGGACGACCAAGAAGGGGAATAAAGGCTGCCTGACCTGAACTACTCATACGCCACACACAGGCACCTTCCAGGGTGGTAACAAGGGCCGCGGTAAGACTCTGGACACACACACACAAAAAAAAAAAACAGCGTTCATTCTTCCGTGCTTAAGTGGATCAGCGGGATGGGATGTGTCTGGCCGTGAGAGATGGCCCTCTGTCGTGACCCATACGTCAACACGGCCTGTAGACAACATTCACTTCGCCCTCACAAAGGAAACCGAGTCATCTGCGGGGCTCTTCCGAGTTCGGCGTGATTTAGAAGAAGAAAAAGTACAAAAAAAATGTGATGATGAGACCCGCGCTCAGGACACATTCGAAGACAAAGCCAATTTTTCCTTTTTATCACTCATACCAGAAACATTTAGCGTATGCTGAGCGTATGTGGCCATTGCCTGAGGTATAGTTTATAACTATGCTCCTCCTCCGGGTCGCTCCATTTCTTCTGTAGATGAACCTTGATGAATAACATTACAAAAGAAGAACAAGAACACTATGCAATACATTTGCACCAGACCCTCACAGAATTTTATCTTCTGACGTAACTTAACGTAGAGAACACTAGAGCACACTGTGTGTTCGTTATATACCTTGTTCCTCACACCCAGCAACAGATGCAAACAATATATCTTATCATTTTGAAGTCACACTTACCAACCTATTACATGTCATATTCATTAAGGCAAACTTTATACTCATACTCGTCATACCATCACATTAGTGCACTCCTCATGCAACCATTCTAAACACAGACTCATCCAGCCGTCTTACTAAAGCCATTCCTATTAGGGCTTCACGACAGATTGACAATATCTATCGACATACTGAACCCTAATATTCAGATACAAAATGACAGTTCAGGAGTTCCTCATTCACTACACAGCTGCCTCAGCCTGTCACGACCGGAGCAGCAGATGCTAAGCATTTCCACCACCACCACTACCACTACCAGCAGCAACAGCAGCAGGTACTCAATCTGACGACCAGTACTGGGGAAGGCCGCAGCCTCACGCCGGGCTCCACCAGTTGTGGGTCTGCGTCAGAGAAGACATGCAAGGCCTCGGTCCCGCAGACGGAGGATGTATCGCAGTTGTCAAAGCGAAGATGAATAGGAAAAGGTAAGCCGCTTGCTGCTTGTTCTTCTTTAAGTACGTGTGCACGATTCTGCTTTTTGTGAGAATGTGCGTGAGCATAGACAAATTAATAGAATGACAGAAACACACACATATACACGAACACATCTGAACGTAAACGCCTGCACACACACACACACACTCATATATACACACACCACCACACGCGGAGGCTTATAGGAAAGGTAAAGAAAAGGGAATGCATGTTCAAGGATGGTCCCTCTTACACAACCTATCAAGAGGTGCTCATCACACTAGTCCTTCCGACTTCCCCTAGCAATCACCTGGATCTCATCTGAGCGCTCGAGAAAAAGAATTTACACTATCTTTCCACCGTCATACTCCTGCCACCTAATATCCATCGTCCCCGAGTCGCAGATCGGAACCAAAGCCGCATTGAACTCACCGATCTCGTACAAACCTCTACAACAGCCCCATAATAAGGTAAATATTAACCAAGTATTTGTACAAAGAGAGCTTGTTAAGCCCTGGTGTATATTTTCCATGTATTTTCTCTGGATATTTCCACACCATAACTACAGTTGATTAGAAAATAATTTGTATCAATATTGAAAATCATTCAGTACAATAGTAAACCTCAATACACATACTTTCGTGCACAATCTTCCTCCTCCAAAAAATACAAACACACATACTCACTAACATCCGATCACGGAAACCACGACAAGAAATCACATGTAACGTTGCACTCTAAGCTGAAATCAACTGATGACACTTTATCAACATATGGGCGTAAATTGTTCCGTCAGCACTATGATGATCAAGTATTTCCTGATGATGCATAAAAGAAGCCAAAAATGTAAACCTGGAAACGCCTTCCCACCCACGTGATAACGAAGAGATCATGTGAAGCTCAGACAGCACCTGAAGGCTGGCTGGTCGGTGCGGTTGGCCTAGTGTCACTCGACCCAGGTCGTCTCGCGGGCAAGGTCACCAAGTTTCTCCTGACTGAGTTGTATAGGCCTATGATGAGTCCACGCCCCTCCACTTGATTCTGACTTCGCCTTATCAGCTACTCTCTTCTTGCCTCTGATCTTATCTACACTGCTGCGCCTGCTGCTGCTGTTAGCGTTCCAACTATACCTGCTGCTGCTGCTGCTGCAAGTGATATTGCGTCTACTGCTGCCGATACCATTATGCCTGTTACCAGTGTTCCTGTCAGTGTATCCTGCTCCTTCTGCAGCTGCCGCTACTGGGCCTTCACCATATCCTGCCAAAACAGCAATGCCTCTTCCATCTGCTGCTGCTGGGCCCTCACTCGCTGCTGCTGACCCACAGTGCCTTGTTAGGCCTGTTCCAGCTGCTGCTAAAACTGCAACTCCTAATCCCTCTCCTGCTAACAGTGTTGTGCCTGCTTTAACTGAACTGTTGCTGAAATTACTGCGCCCCTTCCATCTACCTTTGGTATTGCTGTGAGTACTGCTGCAGCTGACAATTTTCCCGACTTCAGAAGTTATTACCACAACTAGTCAGCATTGCTACGTATAATCCTGCCACTGGTGTGGTTAGTTCAGTTCAGTTCAGTTTCAATACTTTATTCCTCGATAGAAGAATCGGGATCCTAGTGCTGTCACTAGGTACCCCTGTACAATATTACCAGAAGCATCTGGCAAGTGTCGCGAGTATATATAAATATTACAAAGGGGTTTACTAAAGCCTAAGGAAGTTAGGATATTCCTTCAACTCAAACATCAATGTTAGTGCTGCTATGCCTTACGAAAACAAGCTCTGCCTCTGATGTCCTAATGGATATCAACTCTGCTCCTACTCCTGCATTTAGCATCACATCCACAGCAGCAGCATTTCTTGCGACCACTGCTCACTGTATTTCTACTTCTGCTGCTGGTGTGCTTGGCCCTGTTCCACCAGCATCATCATACTCACCTACATCATATCGTATCTTCAGCGTGGGCTCGCCTCAACACGTACACAATGACTAAAGAATCAAATGTCCCGATAAGCTGATGTCTTGTGGTCGCATCAATACCGGTGTGCTCCCGGGAGGGGAGCTGTGACTCAGGCTGGTTGCATATTGCTGGTATTAGGTGACATCCCTCTGTTCTGGAGATGAGTTAGATACAATGCTGGCCCCTAGTTACTTTCACTTACAGGTTCACGTAATTCATTTCGCGTCAGATTACAGCCATATCTACGCGTTCTTTCACTATGTCCCATCTTCAGTATTTTGCATTTGCTCAGGATGTACATCATCATCATCAATCACGTACTTGATCAGCATTTTTTTTTTTAGTTTCTTTGTAGGCTGATACAGTCTTAATCATACCTTACTTCTCTCATAGTTTTATCATAATCAGGAAACATTTTCAAGTGTGAGGCCAGTCCTGCCAGTAAGTCATTAGCACAGTCCATGAATAAAAGCATCCCAAAAACACTGCCCTGCGGCACGCCCATAATACTTAGGAAAGATTCGTATGACATGCGTCCGTTGCTCCCTTTCACTACGACAACTTTCAGTCTACCACGAGAATCTGAACCTCGTTCCTGCCTTAAAGTCAAGCACCTTTACCAATCACTCGTCTAAAAACTGATAAGTGCTTTCTGGTGGTCAAGAAATCCCCAGTCCACCCATCCAACTCTTTCGTCACTCGATGTCTCGCGGGCAAGGTGACCAAGTTTCTTCTGACCGGGTTGTATAGGCCTATGATGGGTCCTCGCCCCTCTACCTGATCCTCACTTTGCCTTATTAGCTACTGTATCCTCTCCTGTTGTCATTAACCCTGGTGCGCCTGTTGTTGCTTAAACAGAGCTGACGTAATCGCAAAAATGCAAAGACTGGTGATGCACGACCTCTCTTCTTTGAATGCATATTACTTCTCACGAATATACATTTTCTCCTTCGTATGGTAATAATCCATATGCTTTCCTCTATCTTTTTCTGCATTTTGCCCACAACAATCATCAGATATATTGGATGGTACTTTATTGCAATTTCTCGATCACCTGAAAAACAGGCCTTCTTCCACTCCAAAGTTATGAAAATTTGAAGTGGCCTATCATGTGTTCCTGAACAATCTTTGAGTGCATAAGGAAAAATTTCATCGGGGTACATGCGTCTTATGTAGATGAGGTCCTGTAGCCTGTTACGTCTTTTCAAACAATTTGAATTTTCTTCAAGTCCTCCATGTAACTGCTCTGGCAGTGGGATTTCACACCCCAGTTAATGTTACCACAGGAATTCCTAAGATCTGCATATAGTTACCACAACTGTATCTCCTCTCTAAGTCTGATTTCTTCTCTGACTAATTAAGCAGTCAAAGTCAAGCACCACACATTTTCCAAATGCGTTCACAAATCTGACATTTTCTATTTCCACTTTGCTATAGGGCAAAGAGAAGATTTAGTGATGATGGTTTACCATTCCTTCTAAATCATGTTGATAATGGAAGTCTTCCTATAAATCATTGCCTCTGAGACTGTGTCTCCATGAAAATCCGTGTCTTCCCAATCGATTTGTTTACAATTAAAATCACGTATTACTGGATACTGTATATCCCTATGAGGGGCTCGTCTCACTGCCTTTTGCCCATCCTAAATGTACCAATACAATTCAATTTAGATAATGGTTTTATCTTATCTAAACTCTTTAGAGGATTGTTAATCATCATCAGTACCTTGTAAGTCCTTCCTACTGTTATTTACAGCTTGTTTGGACCATCCATCAGTACTTCCTGAAAGTTTAGTCTGTCCCTTTCGCATTTGGCCTTTAAACTCCAGGTGTTTCCATTCACCAATAATCCAACCATCCACATTCATGTACATAAATTTTACCCCAATTCTAACACTATTCTATAGTGTCCCTTGATGTTCCCTGGTTTTTACCACACTGCTTTCTCGTTGAGCCTTTGATCTGTCCCTTCAGATGAAAACTACAGTGAATTTGAATGCTTCACGATGGCCAAGTTCCTTTGCCTGCCTTTAATACCATTTGACTCTAGTACATTACATTTTAAATGCAATCTTGAGAAATCTTATCCTTTCATCTTGTTTCTATTTTCCTTTTTCTTTTTAATATCCGAATATATCATTTCTATTGCCCACAGTAATTCTTTAAATGTCTTCTTTTATTCCAAAATAACATCATCACCGATCTACGTCTTCAGCAACTACTGCAGTTCTGGTTTAGCTCAGTTGTAAGCCAAGTCCTGCAAGTAACCGTTTATCTGCCTCAATAACTGTAGTTCTTTCTAAAACTTGACATTCACAAATACATCCATTCTGAATTCTTTTCACCTTAACTGAGCTAATATCATAGAGTCAATATAGCACCCTAATAAATTCTGTCTGATGGTGGATATGGTCCTCTCTATGTCGTATTTTCCATAGCTCCACTTAGCAAACTCCTGTCCTGTTTCAATGATGCCCTTAAGATCTCTGTTCCTATGCGAGAGTCGGTAACTCTTCGGCGTCTTCCCGAGCCTGAAAATCTTTTCTTACTATTTGTCCTTCCTTCCCTTCAGCATCCTCTGCGCTGCTGCTCCTGGTCCTTTTCCTCGACTGATCTGTTAATTCAGGGTCTCCAAAATGGACCCGGCTGGCCGATCGTTCTTTCTCAGTGCTATCACTGGTAGTACTACTAAGTGCTTTTCTTTCCTCAATCAGTTCCTTTAAGTAATCAAAAATTTATAATCATATGCTCTTGTTGCATTCTTTCACATCTTACTTTCTTCATTAATTTGTGTGTGTGTGTGTGTGTGTGCCACACGGTTTGTACCCCACAATCCTTACCACATTATTCACCTTCATTGCAGTCAAGATACTGCCTTGATGCTCAGTTGTCAACGCTGACAACTCATAAATCTAATGTTAATGACAAGAACTCTTTTTTTTTTACAAACTGTTCTTTAATACAGCTCTCATCCTTATCTTTTTTTTACAAACTATTCTCTGATGTATCTCTGATCCTTATTATTTTTTTTGCAAGCTATTCTTTGATCCATCTGATCCTTAATTTTTTACAAACTATTCTTCGATGTATCCCTAATCCTAATTTTTCCTTTACAAGCTATTCTTTGATGCATCTCCTATTTTTCTTTTTTTTTACAAAGTACTCTTTGATACGTCTCATCCTTATTTCTTTTCTTTCTTACAAATAAATTTTCTCAAGCAGCATGTGACATCATGACCGATTTCCTCCCATATCAGAATCCCAGTTACTTGACCTCGACACAGAAGCTGGGAGGTACACAACCACTCGGCAGGGCCCCAGCTCAGGACTTGTAAGGCGAAGGTACGAAAAACAGCTCCCTCCTCCCTCCCTCACTCCCGACACTCTCCATACATTCTCCAGACGGGCAGTGCTGGAGAGGAATGCAGCAGCAGCCCCTTTCCTGAGACTATGGTGAACTTTTTCTCTGCCTCTGAATACTCCGGTTCCCAAACCATCTGCGTAATTCACGCTCTCTCTCTCTCTCTCTCTCTACGTCGTGCCCGACGTTGACGTAATCCGGAGATTAAAAAGAAAGGTGGTTTCGGTGCCAGGGTTACAAAGACCGGTTTTGGTGGGCTGCGAGACTCTCTCTTTAGTTAATCTTCCCTCGGGAGCAGGTGACCTCCACCGCTTATTGTTCTCGGCAGGCGCTCTAAATGTCAATAACAACAAAGTCTCGATAATCGTTAACAGGTTCCTCACGCAGGTGCCCCAGTCGTGGATCGATCCGGTTATCTATTGATTCCACCCTGGTCATGACATCTAATGATCAGCTTCCCCCATACCGACTGGTATATCTGCTGGTTCTAACCCCTTCAACACGTCGACATGACCCTTAAAACATGACCGAGAGGGCCTTGGATGACCTAGCTTTTGACCAGACCGGAATCAATGGTCGGGTCAGGGTTTATATCGTGGTGCTCGGGGATGATATATATATATATATATATATATACAAACAAGAGGGAAAACCACCTATGCCACTGTGTGCATCTCCTACAGGGCACATGCCGGTGTTCAGCGGGCAGGTTAGTCCCTGCTCCCAACGCCCGGGTCTTCGCGCTTCCCTCCCTCGCCCGCGTTACCCCTCACTATACATACACGACTCTCTCTCATTCTGCCCCGTCGCCTCGCCCCTCGCACATCCGCCTTGCCCTCAACCTGGTCACAAGGTGGCCGTTTTTGGCTCTCTCGATACCTATCTAGTACTCCACATTTCTCTCTTACGGAGAACCCACTTCTCGTCATATCGCCTCCCACTCTGTTTTCTATTCCTCCTAACCCAACTTCGACTTGAGATACCTCCCTCAACTGCAGACACTTTACTAGCTATGATCCACATAACTAGTATTCACCAGAGTATATTTAGGAATCTATCCACCATACCTAAACAAAGCCAGTATATAGGTGACGTTGAGTGTGCTCTGGTATCTAAGCATCAGCTTCATCAATCTTTCTAAAAATCTAACCCCAGTAATCTCCCTATTTCCATATCTTTCCACCGTGCTCCTCGTTCTGACGTCTGCTACCGTCTTTCATTCTCAATTTCCAAAGGAAAACACCTGTCCACGATCCACGCACAAGCTGCAGCATATAAGGCTGGCGGAACATTACTCATGCGGTTAAAAGAGAACGAGCTCCTGGTTTATGGGCGTCTGTGGCTCAGCAGTGATGGTAACTAAGGCCATTGGTTTAGACTTGCCCGATACGGAGAGGAATGCTGCCTCTACAGTCGGACTGAGCTACTCATATGAGCCACGGTACAAAACGATGTTACTGTGTACAGGGGAAAGTTAACTGAAACCATCTAGTGACTCTTGTGTTGTACTACAATATCATTACTGAAAATAAAAGCAGCCATATTAAAGAAAAATCATAAATCTCTGTCTCGGCGAGACGTATCTTACATGAACGACGTATTTCTAAGTTTGAACAATTGCTTATATTCTTTACAGCTATAAGTATATGGGAACAAGAAGGAGATTCCTATACAGCTGGAACAAATACCACCATCTTACCGCCAGCTGTGCTGGGCGCAATTAGCTGGTGCGTAGCATAAAAGTTGCGTTGCATTGCTACCACCTGCAAGGAGGAAAGCAAATCCCAGTTACAGGGGCAATGATGGTACCGGGGACGATTCCACCAGTTATCGGGGAAAGGCTTCAGGCCTGACAACCGAGTGAAATATTCCACGTAGTATGAGAGACGTGGGAAGTTTTAAGTAATACCTGTCATTTTAAGACCGAGTCGACTCGCGGGTTTGGACAAGAACACTGACATCATTATCGTATTACTATGTTCCATACTCAGCCAAGTTCCATCAGTGAAACATTCGTCAGTACGGAGTGGAACAAGCGTATGCATACTCTTCAAGAGAATCAGCTTTGCAGACCCGAGGTCCCCATCCTCAAGCCCTGCAAGCTAACAAAAAGGCTGGAACGTGATCTTGCACCCCTACTGCCGCTCTGATATACAAGAAGCGAAAAATGTGCTATTAGAAAGTGTCTGTATATTTCTGGACAACCCTGTACGAATACAGCCACTCTTCGTGCTGCTTTTTACAATCCACTGTTTGTTATGACTAATTTCACACTGGCGCTGGTGCACGTATACGATGCCGTGTGTTGTAATTCGCACACATATTCTTCTAGGGCCAGATGGCAGGCACGGCCCCCACGGCAGCCAGCAGTTACTAAAGCGAGCCATTTATGAAGAAACATAATTGTACACACTTGTGACGTAATGACTGCAATGACTGCCGTGACAAGTGGCACTAAAGTGACTTGGCCAGTTTAAGAATCACCGTCACCCACGGAGGGTAAGGAAGAGTAAGGAAGATAATAACTTCTTTAACCGACATTTGTTTCTTCCGTGTTTGTAAATTAACTGTGCATGACTTGCTCATTGGAAACTCGCCAACCTCTACCCTGAAGGAGATGATTGGAAATCTGGGTTCTCTCACAAATGGAAAAATACTTGTCATGTGAACGCATTTTCGACGTTAGTTTCTTTTTCATGACAGCGCCATATCAAGATACTTTCCTCCTCTTCCCACCTGTAGGTGTTCACAGCACGCCACCCTGACTCTGTACTGTGCTCCGTGGAACTCTCGTTACTAGCAGTTCCCAGCAGGAAACTTCCTCCTATCCTTGGAGCTTCTTCCAGAGAGGCGAGGTTTGCGGAGGAGCACCGACCGTTCCAAGATTAGCAACGTTGCTGTTTGCACGGCCGAAGTGAGGCGCAACATCCAAGCCAGTAAGACTCAACTGGGGTGTCATATGGCACACCTCAATGACGTCATGTTGCCGTTAAGTACTTTCGAAATCAAGAGGTTCACTGAGCATTACTTTATGTATCGACCTTTTCCAATGAATAGGAGAAAAAAAAATGAAGATTAATGCATCCACCACAATGCCCGCAAAACATGCTGCTGAGGAGAGAGACAGGAGACTGTTAAGTGATTGGCGTGTATCATCCGTAGACTGGTCCTTCTGCTGTACCGTGATCAAAGAAAATGGAAAATACCAATACGTATTTTCATTGAAGGGCTAGTGTTTAGAACAGTCCCCCCCTTCCTCTTTCATTTTCTCTCTTCTGTCTGCTATATCTCTCTCTTGCTATCCATTTGCCTTCGGTTCTTCATTAATTTCTCCTTTCGTCTTTATACTTTTATTAGTGCACACGCATACGTATACTTGTATACGCATACAATATACACAGTGTACACGTAAAAGCGAACCCACAAGCACACGCACACTAGATATTCACTCTTTTACAGTGTGTAATCATAAACCCAAATAACTTTCACCATCACTTTCCGTAGTTATTCATGTTCGTGAGCGGGGAGGATGACATTATACAGCGTCCAGGTCGAGGGGCGGCAGGAGTGACGAGGGAAGGAGAGCGCGAGAGGTGTTGGCCCTGTTCCCCAGAACCAGTCCAGACAGAAAGGGAAAGTGTGGTGGTGGCCCGGCAGGTCCTGGGAGACGTGATGCTGGGGTCGTAGGTGCCGCGCGCTGTCTGCTCGGTTATCTGGGCTGGCATCTGGAGCTCCTGTAGGGGGATCATCCACAGCTGCCTTAATGACGTCCACAAGTCTTTACTCAAACTTCTTCCTTCGTCACTTACGGGAACGAAGACGGAGACTTCAATACTGAAATATTCACTGGACGAAGTAAATCTGTTTTCTGGAAAGGACCAATAAAGTTCCTAAAGGAGATATTTACCTGGAAACACATTTCCAGTCCATGGATCCAAGTCTGGATACCCGGGCAGTTAATTGTTGATACTCATAAGGTATTTACAGGTACTTACTGCAGAGACGGGACAACTTTTTGAACAAAGAAGATACACCCGCTCAAGGCCGCACGTCACATTCAGCAACCTACAGTCTTCACCTTTAATCTACCCAACCTGTTCCTGCAAGCATGGTCAAACTCACAGTCTTTACTGTTGCTCCATGAACCAGATAGACAGGTTCCTCGCCTTGTTCCAAAGCAAAGGAAAAACTCGTCGTCTTCTGGCGACTCAGATGACCTCAGTGGCCAGTGGCACCGCGTCTCACGACACCCCTAAAGTACTGACCTCAATGCAAGGAAACCCTCGCTGCAAAAGTCTTTTACGCTTACGCCTGGTTGCGGCTGCAAGCGAGTGTGAGCATGTTTGTGTGTTCTATCTATATGTGTGTTTTTCTGCTTGTGTAACGGTGGGGGGGGGCATAGTTTTTCATGCATGTCTGGGTATGTGTGTTTGTGTGTGTTGTTGGTATATGTGTAATAACAAAAAAAATATTCTTCTAGTTAACGGGAGAAGGACCCGCAGTGAGAGTAGAGAGTGATCTTGCGGGTCACATATGAGTGTGGCGGTGGTTCAGTACTGTACCACCACACA
Organism: Panulirus argus; assembly: GCA_038088735.1. NCBI lineage: Eukaryota > Metazoa > Arthropoda > Malacostraca > Decapoda > Palinuridae > Panulirus > Panulirus argus. Next base: position 12,105 of record JAYMFT010360545.1, read on the forward strand.
CAAGGAGCCTCATTAGCCTTACCACACCACAACACCTTTAAATGATTCACCAGCTCTCACACCGCACGACAGGGACCAAAGCCCACCATTTCATAAACCATCTGCGCCTTAACTGACTAGCATTTGTGGCTTCCTTTTCGGTAACGGACAATGATATTACCAGCTTAAGTGAAATGGGGATCAGTACGTATGTATGTATGTAAGTATTGGGGTTCAAACTGTAATGCTAGTGAAAAAGACATCGTATACAGGATAGTAATCATATATCCATAAGTGGACAAGGGAGGTATAAGTAAACTGACGTCAGAGGGGCAATAGCTGTAACGTTTGCCACCAGTAAATGTTTCGCAAAGTGATATGACGAGAAGGCGCAAAGTTCCTAATTCTCTTAAGGAGTAAGATAGTTCAGGCTAAAGAGAGAGAGAGAGAGAGAGAGAGAGAGAGAGAGAGAGAGAGAGAGAGAGGAGGCTTGTGTGAAGAAATATCAGGAGAGAGTGAGTGTAGAA
>JAYMFT010360545.1:12620-22833 GCA_038088735.1 Panulirus argus
GGGGGGGGGGCGTTACAAAGTCACCAGGACATACGTATTCGAGGATTCAGTGTCACCGTGAAGAAGCCACTTCAAGAGCATGTCAGTCAATGAGTAATGCGTATATGTCTCTATAGCGAACATGGAGCACTCGGCCCATTTCTGTAACTTGCCTTGTGTACTGCTCTTCTGTTTAATGTATGCGTGAGCCGACCTAGCCAGTAATATTCGTGCGTTTGTGCTGCATGCATAAGGCCCTCTGCTAACTTCTGTAATGTTGTATGTACGACACTGCTGTCTATGTACATGGACCTAATCTGTAATGTGTGTAACTCTTTGTGCGGAACACATGGGGGCCCATCTGCCCATTTCTTTAACATGCCTTATAATCAAGTTCGTTTGTACTCTATACTAAAGCCTGTTTACTGCCTGCAATGTCTTGCCGACGCAGTAGCACAGGGAGGGACGTGGGGAATAGAGTGATCAAACTTATATCTCCTGAGAGCCAGCCAGTAATGACAGACTGGAGCCATGAACGACCTAGCCACCGTGATGTATCGACTCCACTCTAACTACACTGGACGGGAAACACCGGGACCAGTTCTCCATCCTCCTCCTCATGCAACCAATGAACGCCTGATGTGTTCATTAGTAAATCGCTCTGGATATATATGCCTTTACATTCTACTGTCGTGTATTATCTATCTACCTTTCTCGTCGGAGTTTCAGTCACAGCAGGCTTTAAGTTTTACATTCACTTTCGATACTGTCGTTCTCAATCAGTCACTTGCTGAAAAATCTTTCCCGAGTTCTCTGTAAAAAATCTCTCCCGAGCTCTCTGTAATCAGAGGTATCCTACACTAACTCGTATTCTTTTTTTCCCCCGAGTAATTCGAGCGATATCGTTCTCTCAGTCGCTTCATTCAGCCCATTCCCACCTGGGGTCTGGTCTGCTGAGGTTACTCCCGACCTCGGAGCATCAAACCCCTGCCTCCCAACTCTCCTCCGTCTGGACCTACGCCAAAGATTAACGTCGAGGTCAGTTCTTTCCCGGCGTTCCACTGCCTCCCACTCAAGGATTCCACCATCTTTCCTTGACTGACTTTTCGGTGGCCTTAATCTCATCTCTCTCCTCCCATCCGCTTGCATTCTGACGTCACCAGAAAGCCGTCCATTTTCAGTTGCATCTTTCTTATTTTTGTCGTCACGAGGAGCGTGTGTGTGTCTGTGCTTCATCACTGCTTCGTCTCGTCTTCACCTCGAATTATTCCTGGGCAGCAAAGGATCAACAGGCTATCGTGGCCTTCACACCACTAACTACGAAGCTTTGTACGGAATGGTGACGTCATACGTGTTATCCTCACCGTGTAGGATCATAACTACCTCTGTTACTATCATCCTCATAACGACCAACATGACCGTCATCGCTATCATTACATTTAATGGAACGTTCGTCTACACCATTAATGGTAAGACATCCCTGGCATCACCATCCTCGCCAGCATCATCACTACAGGTTATATCATCATCATAATTACATCTAACGGTGCTGCACCACAGTACCTATCATTCCCATCGGCATTTCTATGACCGCCATCATTACTTGCGTCGTGAACTAAATCACCAAATCAACAATTATCACAGTCCATCACACCATCTTTATGCAGGCCCTTTCACCACTACTATCATCATTATACTCACCAAATGGTGAAAAAAAGGGCATCTGTTACAAATACCTTCATAAACTACCAGGATATATTTAAGTTCAATCTTGTGTTGCAGAGGTAGAGGCTGTGAATATTCGGCCAGGCTCGTGATTCCACATCTGCTACAAAAAAGAGCAATAATAAACACATTAAATAATGTCACCTTTAAGAACAACACACCAGTGATCCTTCCCAGCTGCGACCTGGAGGCGAAAGTGAGAAAACTGTCACAGATATCCTGACTGATCAATAACAGAGTCCATTCACACTCGCCTGGTGCCGGAGAGGGCAAGTGTCGGGTTAAGGGTCCAAAATGTTAATTCTCGCATGACAACCACCTGTGTGGGACTCGGCCCCGAGTGCCACGCTGTATCCATGTGGGTCCCGGTAACCCGAGAACCAAGGCTTTCAACCCTCACTTTGACACCCGATCACTTCACATCACCAGCGGACTGGCGGGTTACAGGGGAGGACCTGCATGCCAGATTCAAGTTGAAAAGTCGGTCACCTAACGCCTTCCTCCCTGTGAAGGCAAGTTTCTAACCATTCTAACGAGAATGATATAATGCAATATAATATTATATGATACAAATATGAAATAATATAATACTATATATAATATGATATAATTCATAATGAAATATAATTCTCCTTTTATGAGGCCTCTGCAGCTTCGAGGCTGTGGTACATTCAGAAGCATGGAAATAATGGACTCCTTTGGACAAAACGATAAGTTCGACAAGACTGAACACCCTTTTTTAAGTTGGACTCTTCACTCGCGGTGTAACAACAAGCAGGCGATATCCGACAACATCCCTGTAACAGATTCATTCACTGGTCCATTACCATGATACATAAAAAGTTCTTTTAAGTTCCAAGCGATTACCATCGTTCCTGTACAATTCATCTCTGCTGCTACTTCACTCACTGTCTTCGTCTTTTTTAAATATCTCTCTCTACCGGTTAATGTGTGTAGAAAAAAAAAATGTGGATAAAAACCCTGAGGAAGCTGTGCCTGTCACAGCCGTCGTACTAAGCCTAAGCCAAGCTCTTCAGTCCATGTCTGGTCAGACGCAGGTCGTGTTGTTTACCGTGTTCCTCTTCAGCAGTAGGTCCGTGTCCTGCCTTCCTGCAGCGTCCCTAATGGTTCCTCGTCGGGACTGTAGTGCAGATAAGACCTTATCAAGCAGCATCCTTCCCCATCCCATTTCTAGATGAAGTTCGACTCTGTGGTTCCCTGTATAAAATACGTGTTTACGAAATCAATAGTCAGAAAATGTAACCTAACTGTGGTAGCTGGAGAGTGCCAGTCCTCTGACGGGATTAACGATGGTTAATTCTTGTGAACGTGATTTAACTGTGGGTGGTTAGATAGGGCGAATTCTTTGGAGGGGTCTGTGATAATCAATCTTACAATTATCTAACCATGCCTGAAAATAATCAACAGATTACTATGATAATCTTTTAAGCACGACGGTGTACGACCACAGAGGATGATGATCTTTAATCAAGGGTCAGGTCAAAGGCCATGTCATGGCCGTACCTCAGGAAGTCGTACCGTCGTGCTCGTGGTCGTCTCACAAGAATGGTACCTTGATTATACAGAACACGTGATGAGTGGGTGGTCGCTTATCATAACTACAGGTGAGATACTCAGACAAGCAGCTGATAGTTTGGTGTCATTTAATACCTTTTATGACTTTCAGTTAGGCTCACCTCTCTCTATATATCAGAGCTATTAATGCACACCTGCTGAAATTTTCACATGATGCATATCGGTAACAGGAAGATGTTACCGTATGGAGGAGCATCTCAAGATATACACACACACACACATACACTTAGGACTCAGATATACAAAAGACCAGGCTGGAGTGCTATTGCCAGCCTTTGTCATGGACACTGGTGGAGGCAGCGACAGAACTTAATAATCCATCCATATCCAACACACTCCTCAGGTCCATGCTCGGGCTGGCTGGTTAGGTCATCATGACGACTGAAATGAAGGATTATACACAAGTGTTATCACCACTGACGTATGAATTTCCTTAAGCCTGACAATGCTGGGTAATGTAGTTCTTTAGAATTTCAATAATCTTTTTTTTCTTTCTGTCTGTACACTCCTCTGAGTGAAGATATACCGATTTCCAATCATTTCGAATTGAGTATTATGGCGTTTTTATCTCTTTTTCATAATCATTTTGACTCTGTGTAAACTAAGGAGGAATGACCATGCCAGACAAAATACCGCACATTTTCTTTTTTTTTTTTTCCCTAGTGAATGCTGTATCCCCAACCGACGTGTATAAAAACAAGAACTAGTCACGTGGGGTCAGCGCATCATACCGGGGATCAAGTGTTGAAGAAAAAACAAAAATCTTAAGGTACAGTGCGGACGCTCACCGCTGAGAGTATTTAGACTAAGATAACTGTTCGTATCTTCCTGTCTGTCGGCTCCTGGAGATTTTGAAACCATGTATGATACAGAATGATATTCGATGGTGGCGTAAGCCTGACGAAATCAGCAAGCCAGGAAGTGCAGCGGAGCCTGGCAAAAAAAAAAAACACGTAGTATCCAAACTCCTTTCTTCCTTCTTTTAACTGGCCTTGCCTCCGCTGTAGATGTTATGATGTAAGTAAAATCTGATTTATTAAGCTTAATAATCAAGGTATATTCAGTGATAATAAGAGGCAAATTGGAAACTTTCTCACCGCAATATTTGAAAATTTCCGTTGTAAAAACTTTCACTCTTACAAAACGCGAGGATCGTCCGTTAAGTCTGACCACCGACATGTCAATAATTTCTTTAGAAGAGTGTGTTCACCAGCAATATCTTCTTATTAGTCTCTCTGACTGTAATCATTACTTCTTTCTCCTGTGAAATACAATAGCTTGACGGGGAATGCCTTGACACCATATTAAGGATTTAAACATTTATGATACAACTTCATCCTACGTCAGGTGTTTGTGACTGACGGCTTTACAGCTGACAGCATAAAAATATGAATACAACATACAATGTTCTTTTAAAAGGTGTTTTTAATTCTTTTTATCAGCATCACTAAGGATGCTACCGACACCAGCACAAGATAAACAACATGACAAATCCAGGCTAGGATACATACCTATGTACACTAGTATTGTTCTCAATAGTCTCATTATGGGTTAATCCGCGACACTATCCATGACCTGACTAACGCTAAGTACAACATTTTCAGTGACCTCAGATAACCCCCAATACTTAAAGATGAGCACATAAGTCCACCACATGGAAACACTGAAAAATATACAGAATGCTGAGGGTAAAGAAATTGATGGAGGACACAGTTCTAAGAGATTTTTTTCTTTTTATCATTCCATATCATCAATGTCCTCCAGCAGTTACGACAGACGCCGGGGTTGACGTAGGCCTATCCAAGAAGAGACGCAGGACGAGCCTACCCTACATGTGAGGTAAATCTGAATGATAAAAAACCGGGGTAAGCTGCTAGGCTTCTTTTAAAGCAGTCGACCACAGAATCCTAATGCGATCAAGTACAGAAGGCCGAAGATAGGCCAGAGGAGCCCGAAGCAATCAAACCGGAGAGAGGAGCCTAGAGCGATCAATCTGGGTAGCCTAATGGGTTCATCCAGAGGAAGATGAACGATCACAGGAGGTCTGAAGCAGCTAACCAAAGAAGCTTGATGCAAGTAACCAGAGGAGCCTGAAGTGTTCAGTCGGAGGAGCCTTGAAGCCATCACCCAAAGACGTCTCAAAAGCCATCAACCAGAGGAGACTGGTGTGAGGAAACCAAATAACACGATGTGGTCGACCACAAGGACCCGTTGCAATCGGAAAGAGGATCCCAATGCAGTCGACCCAATGTTGGAACCTACAGGAGTCGACCACGGGGACTATATAATCCTGTTAACTAGATGGACGGGTTGCAGGAACTGAAGAATTTCAGACGTGTTCGTAGGAGGTCGGTGGGGGTGCGTTGGTCTAAAGCGAGCAAAAGAAACAGAAAAAAAGCATAGCATTCCAGACCCCAGACCTTCTCCGCGGTACCGTATTTCTAGACAAGTCTTCAAGCATCAGATAACCTTTCTTTCACTGTGCTTTCTAAGAGATGCTGCTCAAACAAATTTCACCGTCTGGACAATGAAAGTTTTAGTGTCTAGTGAGGGAGTAGCCAGAGCAATATCGGTCAGCCTGGGCCAAGACTGGTCAGGGGAAGGGGGTGCTCGGGGGAGGACCCTCTGCTGAATATAAAGTTCGCCAGCATCACAGTTCGAGATGAATATAATCAGGTGGTGGGCTCGGCGCGGCAGCACGCCTCTCCGCTGACTACTCTCCCTCTCTTCTCCCGGCAATCATGGTTACACACCCAGATTATTATACTATAAAGACTATCATGCTTGTCAATGGCAAGTAATAGTTCAGTCTTAAGCCACTGAACCTCTGTTTATCTCACAGTTTAATGCACTATTGACCCCGGGTTATACCGTGACCCGGGTTCCCAACCATAACCGTCTAAGGTATGTTATACAAAATGAGACATAATATATTCGGTAACTGATTTTTGCATCTTAAGCACAGTCAAAACGAGAACGCACCAAGTTAAGCGCTGAAGAAAGATATATGCATGAAGAATTACGCAATAGAATAAGAAAACTTTGGCGCTCACTGTATGAAAAAAAAATATAACCATTCCAAATGATAGAGTTTGACTCCATTTCAGCCGATCTAGAAGCTGTTAACGTCACCATTAAGTTCCCCGACGTAGTTTTTGTTCAGCCGAGTGTGTATGGACGCGGGTTGAATGGCGTGTCTCTTGAATAAATTTACCAGGCGAAAGTACAGCTACTTTTTAAATTGGTAGCTTCAGTATCGTAGGTATCGACCTGGGGGTCCAGGAGTGTGGGTCACAAATACCCAAGTGAGGGAGTTTCCACACGACCCATAGGAAGGCGAGGGTGAATGTTGTGTGGATGGGAGAGGGTGGAGGACGTAGGCACGATAAGGTCACCTGAACCCCAACACTGGTACCCGACCTGAGCAAGCCACCAGGCCAGGGTAGGAGATTGACCACTGAAATGCCAGTGTGGGTGTTGCACCACTAAGTACACCATGGACGTGGGGTGTCTCGGCGACAGGTTATGGCAGTCTTCTCAGTAAGCGCTCATCATGAATGCGTATGAACTATCCGGTGACCAACTCAAGAGCTCCAGTGATGGTGAGACACCGATATTATAAGCCTAAATCCACCATCTACGGTTGGGAGCATCCGAGAATGAAATGATTTCGAGTACGACAGCGACGCGTTCTGTGACACGATATATATTTTCTTCTTATGAGTCTTACGATAACTGGTAAGGCCAGAAGTCCACAGATCTCAACGGCAAAGGTTTTTAACCGTTTAACACAGGCTGAATGTACACCATTTGTGGCAAGGCAAGAAAATAATAGATTTTTCACTCGTTATGAGAGTTTCCTTAAACATTACAACATTAAACCTTCAGCATAAATTGCCTTCGGGAGATTGGGTCGTATCACCCAACATGGCCAGAAACATGCACATACAGACACATTCATCAGAACATATATATATATACCAAAGCTAATGCAGAAGACACATGCATTTAAACGTCAGCGCTCAACGATAAATGATAAGTTGTCAAATATGTGCATGAATACATTCACTATTATTTACTACATTAGACAAAATAATGTTCAATAAACAAAATCTTTTTTTTTTTTTTATACGCTGGCAAGCCTGGAGCTTTATCAGAATTATCTTGCAGCAGGAAAAACAATCAAACAAACGAACGTCCGCGAGAAATCTACGCGGCGGTGGGTCGCGCAGCCGTGTGCAGGAGAGGACCAGTTCCCTTTCCCTTCCTGCCAGACACCAGCAGGGCCACCGTCACTACCACCACCACCACCACAACCTCTCGGCCTCTACCACTCCCACTGCCACTACCACGACTACTATCTCCGGTATAACCTTTACCACAACCATCAAGTATTATCACTTCCAAGACAGCTTTCCCACCACCAGAACCATCGCCCTCACCTCAAGGACGACCTTCTTCACCAACATCACTTCCAGATTCACAGAAATCTCCATCACCAACACCACCTTCACAATCACAACCACCCTAACCAATCTCCACCACTAGGACCACCTTGGACACTGCCAATACCTTCACTTCTACCACCGCCTTCAACCAACACCACCTTTCTCCCCGTCACCACCACCACCACCACTGAGACCTACCATCACCACTAAAAGCAACCTAACATCCACCCTCACATATCACCAAGACTGCCAATATCATCACTATAACTGTTCTATCACCAGCATCAGCAATTTCGCCATCATCATCACCAGCAAAGTGAGTCACCACCAACAGCTAGCCTCTCCAACGTAAACCCTGTCAGTTCTATCACCATTATCAGCACCACCAGCAAAAATTACTCTTCAACCACCATCACCACCAACGCCACGACCGTCCTCTCGAACAAGGCTGTCCAACCAGGGATTCAGCCGTGGCCCCTGAGTGAGTCTTACAGGAAAATGATATAGAATACAAATAAAACTCTTTCTTTACAAATGAAAAATCTGATGTCATAATTGGCAAAAGTAGCGTGTGTTCTTGAAATGGTTTAGTGCTGCAGTTCTATGCTTTCTTTATTAGATAATTACGTTTGAACAAGAGAGATGTAAGTAATAATGCTTGTCCTAGCTGGTCATAAATTGTACAGCTTTGCTCTACACAACTGCCTCCACCAACACTCTTCCCATAGCAATCATAACCAGCACCATCGCCACAAGCTACCTCCACTTCCATCACGGGCAATATTGCTGAAAGGGGAAAACGTTTTTACAACTTACTGAAATACCAGATAAGATGTGCTATCGGTGCTAAATGGCATGACAGTAAATAAAACGACTGGCCCAGATAAGTTTTACCCGAGGACAATGAAGGAAGCGAAAAATGAAAGAAACCATTGGCTGCTCGTTTGCAACGTGAAATGTTCCAGAAAATGGAAATTTGCCAATGTAACGACATTAAAATAGGTAATAAAATCACTACTCGGGAATTATCGTCCAATTTGCTAATCGTCTGTAGTTGGTAAACTAATGGAAACCGACGTTCGGGATAATGTATTGTAAACAATTCAGAGGGCCATCACTTAATAATCAATTCTCATCATTTTTTCGACGAAATCGCTCATGTTCGACATATCAGCTTGACTTATGAAATAATCAATATGTATGATGAAGGTAAAGCGGTTAATGTCAACCACTTAGATTTTCAAAAATCATTCGATAAAGTTTCTCATCAAAGTTTATTAAAAAAAAATTAAATCACGTGGCATAGATGGGTTTGTACTTCGGTGGTTATGAAACTGGTGACTGGAGTTCGTGACTGAAGCCACCAAGGCAAAATGTAAAAATCATATTACCCGTCAGTGTCTGACAGTCAGTCAATCATTCTGTGCGTTGTGTACGCATCACAACTCAGTGATGGACGGTTTATACTTGGTACACCTCGTACTTCTACAGGACTTTGATAAACCCGAATTTCGGAGACAATGGGTCTCGCTAGTAACTGAAGACTGGACAAGGGTGGGCTACCTTTCACGAGAACAATTTCATTTCATCTTACTACTACCTTCTAAGGACGGACGTTAAAGGAAGCCTTCTGCAAACAAGATTAGCCGGAAAGTGGTAACTGCCGATACTGTGCAGCCTTGCTAACCACCACCAGCCGATGGTCGTGTAAGTCGGGGGTATACAGCGACAGATGAGTAGAGGAGAGCATAGCAGATGCTGAGTAGATGTTAGCAGAGAGGTCATCTGGAAGGTCGTGAGGGGGCGGTGGTGGGTTGGGGGAATCCCATCGCCACCCTCACCTTCCGACCCCCTACATCAGTAACTCGCCCTGTGAGCGAGGTGATAAAGTGCCCATACATCTCATATCGCAGGATGAATCCGGATTCCAGTTCTATTCAGAGGAATTTCCAATTCACTTCCTTATTCAGGAGGCTGCGCCACTCACTATAAACACGGACGAATCCAGTGGAAAAAGTGTGTGTGTGTGTGTGTGTACCACAGGTCGGATCCTGATGGCTGGCATCTGTAGTGGTGTCTCCTTTGTTCTCCGTCAGCAAAGCCCTCCTTGTTATAGTCCCCGCACGCTGCCGGCCCAACGCTTGGAGTAAATACAGCGCTTTGTTTGTTCAAGTGCTACTTTTTCCTTGTTCTAGTCAAATACATGAAAGAAAAGAAAGAAAGATAACCAAAAACAGTGTCACAAATTGAAAATCATCATAAAATATTTTTGAGTGGAGCAGCTGGTGGGATGTCTGACCATCACCTGGTGGAGGCAAGGGTGAAGGTCTGCAGGGGTTTCTGCAAAAGAGGAAACGATATAAACCAGAAGGGGCGGTGAAAGCATGTGAGCATATATATATATATATATATATATATATATATATACACACACACACGAGGTAACTTCCAGCACATATATTTTT
>JAYMFT010360656.1:0-22832 GCA_038088735.1 Panulirus argus
TTTTTTTTTTTCTATATATATATATATATATATATATATATATATATATATATATATATATATATATATATAACACTGGATGAATTCATTTTTCATTTCTCACTTCAAGTTTCGAAGATTCACTGTTTGAGTTACACATTTCTGAGTGCTAAAGAGCCTGAACATTTAGACTTGACCCAGAAACACTCCCTAATGCTTTTATGACGTTTTTAAGAACTGCTCAGCGTGACCTGGGCCACTGACCTTCATACGTCCCATCCCCCATGACCTGCAGGTTCTCTGTGTGTGTGTCTAGTTTTGAAAACGATGTATAGTTGTGCTAGGATGAACTCCCCCCAAAAATGGGTTCCTTACTAATATATGTACGTAGCTAAGATCTGGGTTCTTCATTCATAAATATACGTAACTGACACACGTTTTCTTTTAACACGAAAACTAACCCCATCGCACTCATTTTTCTCCTTAACATAACAGGTCTTTAATAAGTGTTTCAGATTTGCGTACCCTAAAGTTCCGAGGAGAGTTCTACATTTTCCAAAACTTCACGTATCGGTCTGGTAAATTCCTGTACATTCGTCGGTGTAAATTTCATTTAAATTTATTAAATGATGAAGACTCTTGTAGGACGATAACATTTGCTTTTTAATATAACGTGTGTGGTATCTTGCGCGCGTGAGTTATCATCATAAACCTTAAGAGATAAATTCTTTTCATGATGTTATATTTTTTCGAAGGTCTTTAAAGGTGTCTAGTTACCCGCGAGTGACCTAGAGCGGTTTCTAGCTATATAAGAACGTATCATTGAAAGGGGTTTCTCGTTTCGGATCAATATGTGCACATCCGAGGAGCTAATACTGTCCTCGCTGTGTTAATGGGTCGTACAGTCGTGCTCAAGGGGTCGTGTGGTCGTGCTCAAGGGTCGTGCGGTCGTGCTCAAGGGTCGTGCGGTCGTGCTCAAGGGTCGTGCGGTCGTGCTCAAGGGTCGTGTGGTCGTGCTTATGGGGTTGATGGCCATCAGGCCAGCAGCCAGTTGGGAGAGACCTCGATGGCGACGTCACCCCTTCGTCACGGGTATGTGGAGACGTCACAACCCCCCCCCCCCCACCACCACCCCCACCCCAACCCCCTCCAGTCACAGCTGCCAAGCAACAGAGATTTGATGAGCCGGACGATGGATGCTCACGCGTCGAAACCGTCCAAAACGCCCATGACAATAAAGACGGCTTTAATGTTACATCGGCAATGGTAGCGTCGCTCCTCTCATCTCCTGCTACGAGACACATTACGGAACCGATTATAATAGTGGTCAGCCCCGCTAACTGTTAACACGCCATCAACATCAGACACCTGCCGCACAGTCGGTTTACATCTAGAGATGTACTCCGTCCTCCCTAGACTTTGGAAATGGATCCTCGTCTCTTCTCTCGTTAAAACGTAGTTAAAAAGAATGCATTTCTAGCATTTAACATGTATAAGAAAATACACTAACTGCATTTCTAGCATTTAACATGTATAAGAAAATACACTATGCTCATATTAAGAGAAATTTAAGAAATATATTTGCCTCATTTTCATATTACACTTCAGAATGGACTCCTCTCTCTCTCTCGAAAAAAGATCTTTCTTCTCTTGCGAAATCTGACGCTAAATTCGCGCTTGTAGCAATTGCAACGAACAAGATAACACTGTACTAAGAGACAGACAGATTCAGCAACATTACCTCACCTGCCGCACCTCCAGTTGACGTTAAGAATGTACAAATTCGCCCACGCATAAATTTTATAAGTAAATTCTCCCGCCTTCCACCGTCAAAACCAGGCGCTAAAAAAATCTCCACTTATCATACTTACAATTGAACAATATTACACCTCGCTGCGAATGAGCGAAAATCCTATTGACACTGTTCACGATGCTACCCATAAAAATTTATTACAATAAAGTGGTTACTCTGAAGACTTATTTTAAGGAGGTTTATTGTTATCATAACAAATTTATTTATACCAAACATTAACTTTATCACAGCTTCTCTTCGTATCGTCTCTTTTTACACTTTTATTTAATAATTAATCTTTACTTTTATCACACTCATATTGACGAGTAATTTCCATGTTTATTTTTCAACTAGGTTTCATAACTCCGAAGTAAACAAAGGGATAGAAAAGAAAACTGGAAACCCGTGTCTGGGAGCGATGGTTTTACCGATGATGCCAGAGCGTTAACTAGAAGGTTTAAACGCGATATCACTCGCACAATTTCCGTGTCTGCGTCACTCAAAACCTCACACTTTCCACTAAACTATAAAATGAAAGAGAGAGAAAAAAAAAAATCAGCAATACTACTCCTCTACTCTTCCAAAGAATGGCAAACATTTTCCACGTGTTACGATTCAAAGACAAATTCGCCCTAGAAATAAGTTATTGCTCTTGCTAAGAAGTGGTCATAAACAAGTGAACCACAAGGAAATCAGACAAACTCATCGAGTCTTAATTAGTGTGCTGACGCTTCCACTCCTCCTCATCTGCACAGAAGAGGAAAATATCTCAAGACACCTTCTGACACGAGGAACATCTACCTGCTTCTTACTGTTATAAAGGCAACTGTGACGGATTCTGACAAACAGGGGGTCAACTACTTCCCCTCAACATCCACCTCCCTGGATGTTACGTACGTTACTTTCCTGTGCAGTTAATAATGGATTACTTTCGGCGGACGGCTCCGTCGCCAGCTTGCGACAAAGCAGTCAGGACGCGCCAGATGCTGCCGGCTCTCCTGACTTTGCCGACCGCCGTAACAATACCTCAACCGGATTCGTTAGCCACGGCCATTGTCGCCTTTCCATACAACAACTCCCCTGCAACACATGACATGCTCCCGCCCACTGGACGCTGAAGACACTCGCTGCCCCGGTACCAACGTGGCATCGGGCGCCTCTCTCTCTCTCTCATTTAGCCTTCTGCGTTGCTTCAAACGGGGGAGAAGAAGAAGAAGAAGAAGAAGCCAACGACCGACGCTAATGAGAAACGCAATTTATCAAACTCCGGGCTGAGAGTGACGGAGGGGGAGGACCCCTGGCTGAGAGAGACGGGAGACTGAGATGTTAACAATAATGACTCAACAATGTAAGGAAACTGCGCGGGGGTATGTAATCAAGTTATATCCAGTTAATCCATGACTGTTCAGGATCATACGGGTTAAATTAATCTTCCCGAGTGACTTGGTGCTGTGTATGGGCGTCTGGGAAGGTGGTGATAGCGAGGACCAGCTGGACACGAATGGAAATGACCAAGAGAAAGATAGAGTTTCCCGAAATACGATGAAGGATTTACAGCAAGAGAAGACTTAAGGTACGATCCTTTGATTACGACGGTGTCACCCTTAACCAGGCCTACACGACCCCTGGTTACGGTGTCCTGGCCTTTGACCTGAGCCTTTCTAAGGCTGTCGCGGGCCTTCTACTGCAGGAGCGTGGAAAAGAACGGGCCCTATCCACAGCAACGGTCTCTGCCACACACACACAAACACACACATAAACCTACCGGTTCGTCTCCCACCAACCCTACTGCTACTGCTTTACTACAGCTGCTACCACCACTACTACTACCACCACTTCTACTGCCACCAGCACCACTGCTATCACTATTACTCCTAAGAATAACAGATATAAACCGATACTGTGTTTCTATACGCAACAAAAGTGAACCTATACTTATTACCAGATTACATTATGTATGTCATCACGCATGCCTGAAGCGTATTTCGTTTGGATGAGAACTTCCTTAATCATCTTCCATCGTTGCCAAAATAAGACCAAGGGAAGAAAAAAAAAAAACTACCAAAAGAGTGTTACCAGAACGGGGTCAGGCACACTCCCCATTACGAATCAGCGTTACCAACCCAAGGCCAAGGTTCACGCCCGTCACAAAACAGTGTTACTAGTACAGAGTCAGGAGCCTGGAACAACTGAAGAACGTGAGTAGGTGGCACCTGACCCCCAAACACCCACGTGGCGCGTCCAAAGTAATGGCCCACTTTTGCCAGCGGCACCACAGGCTGTTCTGTTACGGAATGCGTAGCGAAGGCGCCTCGTCTACTGCAGGTAATTTCTACACCCAGGTGTTCGCCGGCCCGCTCCCCCCAGAGCGATCAGGTATGTCTCCGCGTCGTTACAGCAACTCTGGTAAACTGTGAGCGACGATTTTGGATGCAGTCAGCCAGGTAATGCAGTGCGCTTAAACGGTTAGGTGTCTTCTGTATCATGTGTCATTACAGAACACTAAAGAACAACTGTTTTACAAGGTTTCCTGTGTCGCATATAAACAAACGGCCGAGAATAACTCATTTACAAAGACTTTGCGTAATAAATTTTGTATTAACGCGTTACGGTAATAACTTCCATCTCTGTTTCATTCGAAGCTTCGAAACTTCTAACTTCACAGCCTCCTACAGGCTACCCAGATTACTTAGAAGAGGTCGTTTGTCGCTCATACTAGCCCCTAACTTCACTACTAACAACACAAGTTACGTATCGTTCCATGATGATGAACACCATAGGGTAACGGCGGAGGCTACCTACCTACCTGCCTGCCTGCCTGCCTAGCCACAGCTTCGAACAAGCGCGAAGCCTCTACACCAAATGCCATGAACAGTTACACCATCAACAGATCCGAACGGAAATAACAAGAGACTATCGCGAGGGAGGGAGAGGGGAGGGGGTTGGTCAGCGGCCACATCACAACGGTGCAAGACCGATTTTGGACGTCGTCGTCGTGCTCCTGGCAGTAGCAACGGCAGCGACAACAGGTGCTCCCACCTACCACCAAACTGAGCCCCGAACGACACCAAATTGGTGGTCAGGACTATGGACCATTTCTGTGATCGGAGAGTCACGCATCCTCACCGTTGGACGGAGTGAGAGTGTGTGTGTGTATGTTTGGGACACAGTGGGTCAGTTCTGTCCATTTCCCTCACCTTCCTGCACTACCAGGAGGTCGACTTGTTGCCCTACAGGACGTAAAATGTACACTGATGCACGTGTAGCGGAAATGAGGAACGCGTAACGAACGTATCCTACTTCTATGACCCGTGTGACGCCGCCCCGTGAGGCGTTGTAAACGTCACAGTCACTTAAATCTGAACATTCGAACCCTCTGGGGTTACGTCCCGAACGCGTGAATTCAGAAATAAAGACCACACTTTATTATCATTTAGGCCATTTACGTTTGAAGCCTCAGCTCCTCCAAGGTTACTGGCATATCAAAAAATCCCCCCCCCCTTTTTTTTTTTCTTATCCGAAGATGGGAGACTTCCCTCCAACACGAACACCTCGGATGGTGTTGCACCAATTAATATCACTATAAAAACTAGGTAATAAAACCGGGTTATCCTAAAAGTTCTTGAGCGCCTTTAAGGACCCCAAGGTGCCTTGCTTCAGGGTATGTACAGGGAGTCCTCCATAGATTGGAGTTACGGAACAGAGCAGACACAAGAGGCTCTATTTTCAAGGAGGTTTCCGGTCTCTATTTTCGAAGGAGCTCACCATACTCGGTCTCAGAGCCAAATAAAAAATTCCCAAAAAGCCTCAGAGTAGACCCAAAGAGCTCCATCTTGAAGCAAGCTGTAAAAGGCCCCCTTTTAAGGAGGGCCTTCGTCTTGAGGCAGACGAAAATGGTTCCACATAAGAAAAAGTCCACAAGATATATTTCTCTGTGATTATAGGACGTTCCATTCCACACGTCTGACAGGCGAGAGAGCTTGCTGGACACAGTCTTCCCACACTCTCGTATTCCCAGCAATAATTTAAATAATAGAATTAACATAATTTTTCCATTTTCTCCGCCACTAACTCTTGCACTTGTGTGAATGAGTAACTGGCGGAAAATGGTCTGCGTTTCTGACTCAAGCAACATGATCTCGTGTCAGTTTCTCACTCACCGATCATCCTAAAAATTCACTGTGCAGGGATTAATCAACGTAGTTATCGATAGCTGCATCAATCTTATCAAATACGACCCACGAAACAAGGAACTGAGAGAATTGTCAAAGCTGTGTTGGGTTCCTGCGTCAAATCTCGTCTTATTCTATTAATTCCAAGGGCTTTGCTTGGCCCCTGTGAAGTCTGACCAACTGGGCGTCCTGCAGTCCAGTAACCCTACGGACCTAAGTAACTCTTTTTGAGTTCCCGCCAGAGACCCGATGCTTGTGACCCTAGGCCCTGACCTTTCGTCTGGGGTCTTTTATGGCGCTTGTGTTTACCCTGACCCTAAGGTCTGATTGCCCTGAGATCTTTCTAGGTCCTCTCCAGTGCGACGCCCTCAGAGAAGGAGAGACGACATGAGACGTGATGGTCAAGGGCGAGGTCATCCGCTGGAGGACAGTAACGATACCCTACATTCCTAGTACATATAGATGGAAACAGGTTGTTAGAGTGAGAGGTACCAGGAGAAACTGTGGGACACAAGTACCAGGAGATGACTCACAACACAGGTTGTTATCTGCCATATGCATGACTTTCACAACTTGAGGCTTTGAACCACAGGACTGTGAGAGCCTGCAGCTGGCATGTGATGAGTACCTGAGCACGACGGTACGACCCTTGGGTAAGAATGGCTCAGCCATCATACCCAAGGGTCGTACTGTCGCGGTCAAGGGGTCGTACCGAGACGTTCACGGTTCTAAGACTCGTAGCCAAACATCCCAGGCCCAGTCCTTGTCCCCTACAAGCAACAACAACTAATTCATCAACTACACCTACGAATACGGCCCTACAGTAACTACAGTATCTTCATCTACTGCAGCCCCATCATAAGTAGCAGCTACAACCAATATACATAGTACATCGCCTACAGCATTCGCAGAAAATAAATTATCTACGCGAACACAATATGCAGCGTCCGGCAAAAGATAAAACTTGTCCGTCTTCCTCCACACATTTTCGAAGGCGATGTCAAGTTGTATCTCAGTACTTTGTCATCTCTCCTTTGGCCTTGATTGCCATCTGCAGACGTCTGGGCAGGAGTCGGAGAACAGGCCACGGCGTGCCGGCGGCTGCTCAGAACAGTTCAAGTTAACGACGACGAAGATGAGGGAATAAGAGGAGGAGGAGGAGGAGGAGGAGGAGAACCTGGCGTGGTACCTTCAGAGGCTCCGGGTCTCCAGGTCTGCAAGGGAGGAACGAGCTTCGAACTCAGTACCGGACTTCGTTGCAACAACACCTCCCGCTCCGTGCACCGGTCACCCGCCCTGTGCAGTACAGTACAGGCGTAACCCAAATATTCTTGTAAATCATGGGCGTTTATGACCGCTGGCTCTTCTGATGACAAGCGGCAACAGTCTACTGTATCATGGGTCTGCACACTCATGATTGCTGCTTTATGATGTCGTGTGGTTAACGACACTGTGGGTAGCCCTTCTTCCGTCTTGCCTGACAGCAGCAGCAGCAGCAGCAGCAGCGCCGTCGCCGCCGCCCCAGACAACACACACACAGCAATGGTGTGGTCTTCAAGGCGGTGTGTCGAGATCCATATGTTCCTTGGGGACCAGACGAGGCGGACCCTAATGTTATGTAGTGCAGCCACAAACGAGTCAATCATAACAGTATTCTGGTAATCTGGTTTGGCTCGAGTACCGGACTACATCGGGTAAATATGGCAATGCAGGCGATGTCATCTTTCAAGTATACGGGACATCTAATATATTTATTTTTAGGTATATAACTGCATTTCTTGATCTGGTTATAGAGGAGCTCGGAAATGTTTCAAGAGTAATGATAAGACCTATCAGCTAGGTCCTAAGTCGAAGTCTAGAGGGACGACTCCAGAGTATGTGTGTGTAAAGACCCACTTCCTGGAACCACAATACGGGCAAAAAGGCCCGATAATTCCTCCTGGTTTTACGGCAAAAATTAAAAAGCCACTCGACTACAATTACCAAACACTTACACGGCATGTTCGGTGATCCAACAGCAATTCTAGTGAGTTTGAGGGAGGGATGGATGTAGACGCGGCCTCTATCCTTGGTGGGGAAGTAGTGGGTGGAATGGAGGGTCGTGACGTAAACATGATACTGTTAAGAGAGAAATAAAAGTCGTCGTGTCATCTGAGCAAACATAAGATGTACCGTTGCCAGCGGTGGAGTGTCGGAGGCGTGTGTGTCCATAACGATCGCTGAGGTGAGGTACAGCTACCCCTTCTGTGCCTTCTCCAAAAACGGTCCGTCATCCTGGGCCCGCGGGGGTAGGGGACTCCTGAGGGCGCGTCCCCACCACTCCGGCAGAAGGGATGTGAGGTGAGGTGAGGCCGCCCACTCCACCTGAAATCTGCTGCAGCAGATAAGGGGTCTGTCGTTCTGGCTCCCGATGATTCCTGGAGGCAGAAGGGACAGATGAGTACCCATCTGCAGCTCTTCACTACCCGCTGTAGATACCACCTATCATTCTTGTCTCGAAAACTCCTGAAGGCGGGCCACCAACCACTCCGGCAGAAGCGCCACAGGAGTAGTACCCATCCGTAACCTTATTGCAACCACTTGCAGATACGGCCTGTATAATCCAGGCCACGGAAGGGACTCCTGCAGGGGGAGCCAACCACTCCAGCAGGAGAGACAACATCTTGACGGTGTTGAGAAGATAATCCACCGTCTGGATTGTGGGTCTGGCTGCCGGCAGGTATATACAAGCCATCCAGAGGGTCATCCCGGACTATCACGCAGCATCACAGTTCATCCCACACCCCCAATGTAAAGAATGTGCACAATCACTACAGAACCGCTCCCTTCAAAAACAATGCTCAATATCTAAGTCATTATTATCTTTTTTAGATAGCGAACAGAAGTGATCTACTTCTGGGCATTTATTTTTTTTTTCCTTTTATCGCTGTTAAAAAACACATTACAGATTAAACATACAAAGTCGCAAATACGAATTAGCTAAATACTCATTTATCAACAGCTAGATGCTTTAAGAATTATCATATACGTTTAGGAAAATGCATCAAGCACTTCAAATATGTTTAGCAATTTGGATCCACAATTCCATTCTCCATTTAAACTTAAATACTGCAAACTGCAAGTAACTCAAGTGTGGCACGCAATTTTCCCTCATATTAATGAAGGCTCCTTCACCACACGTGCATTCCTTACTGACTAATATTTAAAGGACGGAGCTACGTAACGAGATAACTCGAAGCGAAGATATATTTCACGTTGAAACTAATTTTCCTTCAGTTCCTTCAAAAACTCACTTTGAAAAACTACAGTGAACATGATAGTCCGTATCCTCGCAATTCTCTCTGGTAGGAAAGGGATTTAAACTGTAAAAGTCGGGTCTTGATAAACACTGTTGATGTGTGATGTCATTTTTTTTTTTCGTGTCGTAGGTTCCAGTTATGAACAGACGTTCCCAATCGAGGCCAGGACTTAAATGTACCAGAGGAAAGGTCTAAAGAGAGAGGAAAATAATAAGAAAAGAAAAAAATCCAATATAAAAGTTGGACGGAAATGCAAAATCCACCTTATGAAAAAGGATCGGGTCGTAGCTAATATCAGGAAACACATGATTAGGTAAAACGTTCCAAAGCTTAGTAGTGCAGGGGAAGAAACAGACACCACAACGGCCCACCCAACAACGGCCACACAGTAAACAATATGATGGAGTAAATACCTGAATATTACGCGGTCTAGGTAAATGCGGGGGTATTATAGCAGCCAATTCTGGAGTGCAGGAACCGTTGTAATACCTACAGGTGAGGTAAAAAAGAATCAACACTGCGACGTTGGGCAACTGGATCAAATCATGTGACCAGATTAAGAGAGTTGGTGGGTCGGATGGCTTTGGACATACGGTTCGAAAGTTCAGAAGGGAAGAATTCTACGTCTCTGAAGACGAATCACAATCTGGTTCTGTATCTCTCATCTCCGTTAGTCCGGCTGTTGATGCGAGATGTTAGCATTAGCTGTTCGTTCGGACCCCAAGCGTTGTCCATAATCATTGAGCGATCACCCGAGCGTTGAACACCAAAAAGGTATTTTAGACGCTAGTGTTGTGTGTCTTGACTGACAACAGCTTGGGAAGCGGTCCGCTCGAGTCATCTACTGACACATCACTCTCTCCCTCAACGCGTTCCTGTAATCTTGAAGCCGTTGGCTCTGGAGGAAACATCCTTATTTGCCTTTCGCACTTATGACTCGAATTAATGAACGCGTCAGAGCCACCGACAAACAAATGACTTTCAAGTACGAGACAAACAGGACTGTAAATAGCCAACCACAACTTCCCTGTGGGAGACGTATTAACTTTCAGGGAAATCCTCGACTCGCGGGAGCGACAGAAAGTCTTCGTTCCTGGTACTGGAGAGGCGTGAGGGTTTTTGGGAGGGAAAGCCACTTTCCCCTCCCCAATCGCCCCAGTGAAAGGCGTAGTTGTCGTCACATCTGCGACGGCAATTAAGTCTACTGTGAGCGCCTCTAATTAGCATGAATGACCCGCTGGGCTGTATAATTAGCGAAGCACACAACTTCCCCTGGGAGGACCGGGGGAAACGACACCTGGTGAGGAACACAGAAACGCAGACAGATACACAGACAGACACGGAATATTAACAGACACACACACACTCACATGTGTGCATGTGTGTGTGTGTGTGTGTGTGTGTATAAATATAAATCAGAAACAGACTCATGAAGAGATTGACAGATGTCCAAATGGAACGAGACAGAAGCACACACGACAAACGAACGGGACGACAGACAGACAGACAGACTGATAAATCAAGACTGCGGATAAGACAGATTTGATTCAGTGCAAAGCCTTAAGTGGGTCATAACCCGGATGGCCACCCCCACCGGGACTGTTACCCGGGATGCAAACACTCCGGGCGCACGACAAACTCCACTCCCGACACTTGCCAGCGAACATACCGCAGAACACAACAGAACGTTTATCCCAGCGGTGAGAACTCATTGCCGAGTCGCCGGGCGACAGATGACTGTCAATCCAACGCCTTGGGAGACAATATTGATACTTCTGTCATACGACTTATACAAGTCTGTGTATCAGGTGTACACTAGAGATCGACCTGGCATACACGGGTGCTTGAAAATAAGGACTGTGGTGTGAGAGGAAAGCAGGAGAGGAGCCGAGTCCATCAACACATCTAGGGATACATGGAAGTCCTGCTGGACCCCGTGGTCGCTGTAGACTACCACTCCTCTCCCCCGGCGCCACCAGCCTGCCCCATATTCCCACCAGTGAACACACTGCTCAGGCAATTACCCCATTCCCGTATTTTTTTTGCTGACCATACGTGGGTTGCCTCCATCAATCACCCATCGCCTGAGGCACCGCTACAATTACTGATGATGTACCATCTCTTAGGGGTTACATATTATCACCTGTTTATGGGGGGTGAGATTCCATACAGCCACGGGGTAATGAGTGCGTACTTTGAAACGGTACTTTAAGAGAGCACTTAAAGTACGGCAAATATGTAATTGAGAACACGTAGCGTGATACGACAAGTGAATGAACATGGCTAATCTTGACACATCACACACACACACCAAAAAGAAAAAACTACAGTGTGTGTGTGTGTGGTGGAAAGGTTAACCGTTACGACCCACGATTCTCACGGACCCACGTTCGAGTTCCGGACAGGCCAGCCTGGTTACGGCCCGAGCCAGCTGTTCATCCTTCCCTCTGGGGCAGACCAGGACGATGAGGTCTCGACTTGAGCCCCACAGGGCGTCTGGGAGCTCGGCTTCTTCCTTGTACCTCATCTCTGTGGCTTCCAGAGACCGCGGAGCTCTGAACTTCGGCTCGTAAGATCTCTTTTCTGGAGGGAGGCGCAGGAATAACTATATCTCCAGCGTGCCCAGTGGAGTCCTTCAGCATTCAAGTCCTTCAACAGCGTCGCTCCTCGCTATACAAATGCCCCACGATCTCATTACCATCCCGTCTCCATCTATGCAGGAGAACAGGACAGCAGGATACCATCACAAGTCCTCCAGCAAGGAACCTCCTCACAGACCATCAGGTCTTCTGTCATCTATCAATCCCAAGTACTGCAGTGGCCACCTTCACCACTCTAACGACCTCAACGCTCCGTTACTGGCGTCTGGTTTAAGCTGAGGGCGCTGAAGCAGTATTGGCCTCCCAACCGTCCGTCTAAGAATATGACACACCTAAGATTTCCATTAGAGTATCTCCATGCACTATACTGGACCATACACAGCATTACTCTTCTCTCACGCTTTACAATATGGATGGTCTGGGGAACATTATGAGCTAAAGAGAGCAACAAATCGAACAGACATCGCGTCTCAAAGGTCTCTCTGGCTTCTGGCAGCACCGCTGACACGTCCGGGGGTTAAAATAATTCGTTCCCAGAAGCCGGACGAACATCCTTTTCAAAAGCCCTGATGAGACGCAAGCTTATAACGAAGCACGAATGGTACCTGTAGCCAGTGCCCAAAGACGTCGGCTTCCGCGAGTGGATTCCATTGCACCATACGTGCCCTCGGCCTGTCGTCAGAAATCTACCCATACTGTTGAAACGCGCGAGTGTGTGAGTTTATGACATAGCAACGAAATGTGCATCATGTTCCGCTCGAATTCCTGGCCATGTTCATTCACATTCAGGGGCACTGATGGTGCCTAAATGTTCAGGTTCTCCGTTCATCATTACGACACAAACAAAGAAAAAAATAAATCCGGGGAACTGAAGTGCGTAAGCGTGGAGCGTCGCCCGAGCCGGGACACGGTAACATATGGTCTCCACCAAAGCGACACACATACGACCAACCCGGCAGACCACGATGATTCTGGCGTTGATCTCTGCGGCGCGTGACGCGCAACACCTGGGATTCGAACCCGCTACGGGTCGCTGCCTGCGCCTGTGAAAAAAAAAAAAAAACAGCCGCGCATTCACGTCAGAGATGATTTACTGTCCAATGAAGAGGCGTCAGGTGATATTTCCCTCCCTCCCTCCCGCCCTATTCCTAGCCAAGTTGGCAACACTGCTGCATTCATGCCTCATCCACACCAACGGGACCCCCCCCCCACACACACACACTACTGGCAACACTGAGATGTTCACCAGCGTGAGATGAAGATTATGATGACGCAGTGATAAATTAAGGGGGGGGGGTGGGGGGAGGGAAGAAGGGGAGAAGGAATTGGGGGTGCGTTGGTGGAGGCAATCTGGCTGGTGATGAACATGAGGGTGCACAGTAACACGTTATAGTCACGTCCGTGGGGTGCAGTAACACGCACGATGACGTCCGTGGGGTACAATAACACGTATGGTTCGTGTTACGAATCAGACTATTCAATTACAGTCACGTTCACAACCCGTTTTCTCCCGCTCTCTTTAGCCAATTTAGATAACTGTGGATTTCACTCGTGTGTCGGTAATATGTAGTAGGTTTCGAAAGTCAGATTTCGCTCACGCTATGAATTTCTCGGACTACACAGGGACAAAATCGGCCCATCGTGGAAGAGAGAAGAGTTTGGGGGTGACCTGATCACAACCTTTAAGTCGTGAACAGTCCGAAACTTGAGTGGACGGAACAACCAGTTGCGATAACATGGAAGTAATCAATATAATTGTCAGATAAGTTATTAAGGAAGTTCTTTTATAGCACAAGGGCGTTGGACGAAGGGAAGAGACGGAGTGAGAACACAGTAACTGCAAACACAACCATTCGTAAGTTTAAAAAAGTTGTGTGACAAAAGAGGTCGTCCGAGATATGGGGCCCCACGAATGTATGTAAAACTCCCTCCTCGTACAGTACAGAAAGGATATTACAAAATCTTTTAGGACCCACGAATGTTGAAGTCTCTTCCCGTACAGTTGAAACAGCTAACCGCAAACACGTAATCAATACACTACCCCGTTATAATACAGGAGGATGCAGAAGTTCGCTTGGTGCTACTCACATCCGGAGGTCGTAAAATGACGTTCTCGAGGGTCGTGCTGAGGGGTGGGGAGTGGTCATATTGTCGTGCTCTTGGGTCGTGACGAAGGATCATACTGTCGCGTTCACAGGAGTCGTTCCGTTGCGCTTACGGATTCCCACCATAATCATAACGCTCAAGGGATTGAAAGAGAATCTGGAACCAGTTTCCCCAAGACTCGTTGCAGATGCTTTGTCATGAGGCATTGCGAACCTAAACCTGACCACAGGAGGGGAGTGTGGGAAGACGATACTTCGCTAAGGAGGATTGGAAACTCCATTGAGATGGAATTATTGGGTTTATCAGTTCCTTTTCTTATCCAACGACTATCATTCGTGACGTATGGCACCGAGGAGGGCTGTGGTTGGTCCGTTTGTCCCTCTGAACTCATTACTGTCCAAAGCACGAAAGGAAGTTGTTATCTTCGTCATACCAAGTGGCACAGGCAGACGACTAATCAATAGCGTTTTAGCCCACTAACGCCTTTGAAAATCATTCTTGCCTTGAAAAAAAAATGTTAATAACATCTTTCTGTTGCGTATCTATCAGGATAATTAGTCTACTGACGAACGCTGTTTGTCGAGCAGCACTTAACAAGGGTCACACGTGGTAAGGCTGGCGCCTAGAAACAACCTTTAAGCTCAAATGACCAGTTAAATACATAATAATAAATGTCTAACTACCAACTCTAAAGGATATACGTCTCTATAGATATATGGGTGTCTTCAGGGGGGATATACGAAAGGAGGATCTTAATTTCTGGTCTTCATTAGTCTGACGGAGGAGGCGACATCGAAGTAGGGTGACGGTGTGGTAACGGACGAACAGGTAAGCTAGCTACTGGCGTATGCAGTTGGACACACGCCCGTTATTCTGACCGTCAGGAGGCGACTCGGTGGTTAGCGGTCAGCTTACCCCCCCCCCTCCCCCTTGAACAGGAGGGCACGACCCCTCGGGTGTGATGACCTTCACACCCCAAGGGAGTCGCACCGTCATGCTCTAGGGCTTTGGGCATCGGGTTACCCAGTTGGCCAGTTTGAAGACCATCAGGGATGATACGTGACACTGGTGACCACCATTAACCACGGTCTCCCGCCTCCCCAGGTCGTAGGTTACGTTAGATTAAACATATGATTGCTGAATGGCCTCATTAGTTATTGGCTTCAGTAATTACCAGTTAAATTCCATGGCGTCATTCCCCAGTAATGCCACACACGTCCTGCACACCTCTCAGACAGCAAGTGACGCTGTGGTGATGTGACTCTCACAGCCGGATGAGGTTTGAGGCCAAGGACCAGGACAGGAACAAAAACACTGACTCCCGACAATCAGCAGTCTGCTATAATTTTTCCAAGGGTCTACCGCAATGAACTGTCGGCCATATGCCCATACAGTTAACACTATGGGCGAGGCTGACTCATCGTACCTCATACGTAGCAAGGCAGCTGTGCAACCAGTCACTCCACGAGACGTCCTACGCCCGGTATCCTTCAAGTGACTCTTGCCTCGTCACTCCCCACCGGGGACTTGCTGGTGCCTCATCTCCCACCGGGAGCCCCGAGGGACATCTTCAACGCCGTCTCCTACCGCAGTTCCTACAGGGTCTTGGCTATGTCCCTCCCCTTCGCAACATAATCACAGCGACCACAGCGCACTCTCCCAGCTACGGAATCTCAGACGTTTCCCATCTGACGCTCTGGCAGCAAAGCCACGGGACCACGGCAACTCCTCCTCCCTTCCGCTGCACAACCGAGGCACCTCGCCATGTCACCTCTCCTGCAGCTGAACCATAGAGGACCTAAGCAACGATGCGCCTTTCCTGCGGGACTCCTGGCACTCCTACTCTTGCGTCAGCAACACGGGACTCCTGCCGTACCTGCCCACCTCAACTTGATTCATCTTTTTGCCTAATCCTGCATCATCTGCAGCAGCTCGCCCTATGCTACCTCACCCCTTGTACTTACCCAAGAAAGCATTGTGTTGTCGTGCTTCCGTATCCCTCACTCTGTCCTCGCCATTTTAAAAGAACTTATGATACGTAAATAACATCTGTTATTTCTAGGACAGAATGTAAATGTCTCTGTAGAGAATACGGGCCATGGCCTGTTCAAATGCACTGTAAAACAGTTGGTTCCTTAAATTGTACTCTGTCAGGCCAGGACTGAGAGGAACTGCGCAAGGCACCAGAGCTGTGATGGCTATGTATGCCCATATGCGAGCAGTTTTCCCGTTCAGGCAACCGGCCATCGAGGAAGCTGGTCTCTTAATGGTCCGTTCAGTGGTCAACTGAAGCAGCCTCCTTGTCATTAGTAGAATGTAAACAATGCAGGGGAAACTAACGCTCAACCACAGCCGTGAATGTTGGAGAGAAGTACTGGGAGGGAAAATGAACGTACAGGTTACTCAAAATGGGATGGTGAAGTGTAGCGAATGATCGCAATCGAGCCGAGTGTGTACAGTGAGGTCGGGATGATTCGGTCACCACAGCGGTAGGTGGGTCATGGCGGGGAAGACTGCTGACCCCTTGAGCACGACAGTGCGACCACCGAACACCCTTTGACCTGACCCTTGAGACTTCTGCTGCAGGGACAAACATCGACTCTCCGGCGTGCTTTGTACAACACGGGAGCGATGGGTATGTTGGGTACTGACCTGCGTGTGTATGCTGCTGGGTCCTGTGCGCGTCCCTGCGACTCTGCCGCCCCTGGTCTGAGTTCGATGCGGTCGACGCGGTCCTCCTGCCGCTGGCCGCCCTCCGCACACCGCCGCTAGGGTTGCTAGGGCTCCGCCCTGTGTTCCCCCTAGTCGCCAGGGCCCTTGGCCTCCCATCCTCACCTATGCCCTGACGTCCGCTGACCTCTAGGGCTGCAACGGGCCGCTGCCCGACGCCCTCCGACGTGATGTAGCGCCTGTGGGGGCTGTTGTGGCTCCGATGGGGCGACGCCTCGCGCTCTTTGTACTCGCGGGGCGTCGCGTCCGTGTGCATGGGCGACGTAAACAGGTGATTCTTCAGTTCGATCTTCGTGACGGGATCGGCGGGCCAGCGACAGGTGTCGCAGGACTCGCACGAGGTGCAGGGGGCCTCGCGGCGCAGGTCCACGCGCCCCTCGTCCACCACAACGACCTCCATGCCCCTGAAGGACCCGCGGCGCGACCCTTCAGCCGAAGGACTTCGAACTCGGCCATACCGACGGGGGAGAGGCTCCGGCTTGCAGCACCGCTCGTCCTGGGAGCAGCAAGACCCGTCGTCGGTGCAGCACCGCTCGTCCTGGGAGCAGCAAGCGTCGCCACACATGGCATGGGAGTCGGAGACCATCTTGTGGGCGTGGGCGTGGGCGTCCGCGGCCTGCAGCTCGGGGGTGACGCGGTAGTCGTCGCTGTACGACCCGCTGCGGGTGGTTGTTCGCGGCTTCTCCCGGGGTTCAGGCTTACGACCCCTACGACCCCAACGCCCCATCACAATAACGGGACAACACCAGCACCCTAGTGACACCACTACACAATACCACTGCTGTACCGTAACACCACCACTACAGTACAAACCCCCTACACAGTAACCCCACCACAGTGTAATACATCTACATAGCACCACACCACACTGTTACTACCAGCTAGTAGTGCCATTTCATGGTAACTCCGATACACATTGTTTACCCCCACAGTAACGTCAAGGTAAAGTATTCACCCCACAACAATAACGCCTACATATAGTATTTTCCACTACAGTAAATGCTACAACAAAGTATTCACCACTGTACTGTATTTACCACTTTTATAAAGTGTGATTACCACTACAGTAACACCCCTACACAGTGTTTTCCACCACAGTAACACTACTACACAGTGTCTCCCACTATAGTAACGCTATCACACCATATCATCACCACCACACCACAAAACCACTTCGGACGGAGGCATCTTCGGGAACCGGTGTGACCCCTCACATAACACAGGAGGCAACATAGCCGGGAACGACACAGCAAGCACCAAACACTGCTCAGGGCACCACAGGAGGCGCCTGTGTGTTGGGAGAGTCGGGAGTGTAATGTTATGTCAATGTCTGGGAGAGTCACCCCTGCAGGGCGACGTGCTAGGCTCCGCCCACACACACAGGCCAAACTCCACCCACTCTTACAATGCAATAGATTATCATAATATACTAATAAATCACTCTAATAATAATAATAATAAAAATAATAATAATAATAATAATTTCTCGAGTATGACGGTACAACAAGGGCTATTATGATGTGGCCTTTGACCTGACCCTTGGAGATCAGATCAGATTTCAAAAACGTTACACCACTCAAATGAATAAAGACACAATGACAAATTATCACAATTTATTTCTTGCTAATATGCAAAATCCAAACCCCGATTACAATGCAACGTTCGGGAAGAACAAATCCTTTTGAATTGTTAAAAATTTCCACAAGGCCAAAAAAATCATTGGGTTCATATAATCTTAAATTCATCTTCAGCACCTTCAGGTGTTTAATATTTTCCAGAAGGTGTTCCAGAAAGTTATCATCACGAAGCTGGAGGCCGTTGGTGACCCTGGAAGTTGACAGGCCTGAGGCCTGAATAACCAACCAATAAACTGTGAGATTCGATACTAAATTTACTTCACAATAAACAATGACGTAAAAATACGTTTTCTAGAGGCTATCCGTCCTATACACTGTGGGTCATTTAGGACCCATCAGATGAAAGTATAATTCAAGTTTTTATCTATTATTCTATACCACTTTTCTGCTAGATTTCTCATTTACCATTAGCAATGGTTCTTACGTATGAGGAACAAGCAAGTACACATCCAGAGGATTTTCACGCAAGTCAATCTATGCTGTAGCTCCTATTCCAAAGGTATACGTCCCTATTCCAGAGGTGATATCTCTTTCCCTGTTAATTACGCAGAAGTGTAACTGCAGGTGTAATGTGGGGTGCTAGAAAGCTATGCCTTAACCACAGGACATTCCCAAGCTTTTTGCACGGCGAAAAAAAATGTCTCAGTTCTTGCTTGTACCTCAGGACAAGTGCTGCTTTGTCAGCACCATACGAAAAATGATTATCATCCAGACTGACAGTCAGCTTAAGTCATTCTGAAATCTAAGTTACAACAATAACGTAATCATTTTTAAAGTGGCTCCAACTTACAGGCTTTAAAAGAGTCAGTCCTCAATACCATTTTCTCGGAAGTATTGTTATACGCGTCAGAGAAAACGGCCAATTTCACTGTTTAATATTCTAAAACAACAAAAAGAAAACCTATAACAAAACAGTAAAAATAAAATACTGTTTTACAAGACAGGTGGAGCGAAAAAACTGTATAATCCCGGTTCACATAAAGATTTTCGGACTTAAGTGAAGTATTAACTTAAAACGCATTTTGAACACGACAAAGTTTCAACACAGCAAATACCAACGTTAATATTAGCATTACATTCTTCCAGTATGATGAATATTTTAGCAGATATCATTATTGTGGTTCTCATAACCTGCGCTGTGATGAACATTCTCCTCACACACAAATTACTTACAGCTGTAACTAAACACGCACATATTTCAATATATCCCATTCATCAAAATCGTATTAATAATTCAAAGAAAATGGCACTGATTACATTAGAGAAAATGGTCGAGGATATACTAAAATTCCATTTCTCAAATTCAATGCTGCGAGGAAAAAATGGATCATTTCCACGCAATGTCAGGCACATTCATGCGTATATTACTCACTATGGGATCCATATGCTTTTTAAAAAAATCCTTAAAACCTAGGATCATAAGAATGGCATGGATACACATATGTATCCTATGTATCATATATTCATGCAATGGGGAACATAGCCTTGTCATGCAGTTGCCATATATGAAGTATACTCACGTCATACAGTTGCCATATGCCATATAACACTGACCTGTAAATCGAAAGTATTTTGCTGAGGACGCTTTTCCCCAGCGGTCCAGAAATGAAAGCTTTGTTCAGAAAGTTAGATCTAACATCAAATTTACGTTAGTACCGACAACCAGGATAGCAGGTTAGTTCTAACTTCTAAGTCGGAGTGTAATACTAACGTCTAAGTTAGTTGGGATGCCAAACACACATGGAGTTAAAAGTTTGTTCTAATATTTATGTTAAAAACTTCTAACACCATCTAAATTAGGTTAATCACATCTAAGTTAGGGCAGCTACAACATATACCTTCAGAAATTAGTTTGAGGGTCAATTCAGCATCTAAGTTATGCCGGCTCTACTGAAAGCTTGCTTCTAAAACCTCAATCGAGGGTTAGTTCTATAATCTAAGTCACAGCACAACAAGTTTCCTTAACTTAATCACTTTGCTGAAATCTAATATGAACTACGAGGAGCTTAATTAAAGTTCGTGTCATCATTACCCAAGGGTCGCACCACCGCGCTCATGGGTCGTGCTGCCGTCGTGCTCAAGGGTCGTACCGTCGTGCTCAAGGATCGTACCGTCGTGCTCAAAGGCCGCACATTCATCCTCAACGGTCGTACCGTCGTGCTAAAAGGATTGTACCGTTGTGCTCAAGGGGTTTCGTACCGCCTTGCTCAAGGGTCGCACCGTCGTCCTCAGGTGTCGTAATGCCGTGCTACAGGACTGTACCGTTGTGCTCGAGGATCGTCGTACCGTCGTGCTACAGGTTCATACCGTCGGACTCAAGGATCGTACCGTCGTACTCAAATTAACGGGACCAAACCTTGGAATTCTTCCTCCATGGGCCGTTGTGGCTGTTAGGGTAACGCCTGGTTTCAAATGTTGTTAGGCTAACCGCTCACCGTCGCCATGACAACCGCGACGCAACCCTAGCGACCGTTTAATGTGGTGCCATCTATGACGTGACAACCTAACTAAACCACAATTAGTGTGCCACGTACGAGGTAACAAGCTAATTAACCCACGTCTATGGGATAACAGCGCAAATGAACCAAGATATTAAGAAATTAGCGCTAATCATTTTATGTGGATTCAATAAGTCAGCAAGCCAATCAGCACAGCGATAGTATAATATTTCCCGCCCAAAAAAATGTAATGTTCCCAGAATGTACCTACACTATTCTCGAAATTACAAAGGACATTTAACACCTTGTGGATTGACTAGGTGTCTACAGCTACCTAAAAACTAATACATTTTGCTAAGAGTGACTGGCTATAACCTTCAATTCACGGGTCGGATGGATTACCTCATCTATTCAGAAGCGGACTGAATGTGTTGTCAAATGAAACTTGACATGATAAAGATGTACCCCAGAATCGAAAGAAGAAAAAAAGAAGGTTCTGAACATTTTGCGAACCTATTCTTGTATAAAAGATATAATACACATAAATAATGACACTCCAAACCACTTACTATTTCAGAAACAATTCATATCATGACATCATTCACATAAAGTTAAAATTATGAAAATAAGTTCATTTATTTTTCAAGAAATCTTTTGCAGTAACGTTTGATGAGATTAGAAAACTTAAAAAAAAAAAAAAAATGCCTACTCCTAACTCTATGGCGGAGCTAAAGTGGCGTTTTTCTAAGCTCATGCACATATGTTTACCTCTAATCTATACTGTAGTTTGAACCAATCATAGCCCGTGTGGCGGTTTCTCCCTAGCCCTAAATTCTGACAAGACCTTCAAAAGCATTTTTGTTTTCTATTCATGCATCGGCCTTTCATACTAATCAAAACTGTATAAAGTGATATTCTTTATGTAATGGACTTTCCTTACTGTCTGACTTCTAACTTACCCAAAGCTTGTAAACACATATTATTCTTTTACATATATTCATTTACGAAACCACCTGAAGACTGCCTCCACTCCCAACCAAATAGTTGGAGAGCAAATTTTCAGGTAATCGGATTTACACAATGGAAGCTATATATTTTAGTTACGCCCATGAAAAGAGAGGTTTTCTTTGAAGGATATCAAGGCGATATCAATAAATTGGGGGAAACTACACTTAACATAGTAAACTTTTTTTTTTTTTGCCACTTCAATCTGCTCCTTTGCTAATATCTGTGATTATACTACAAGACCAGGGAGGTACAACCCACCTGGCTATGGGGAGTGAGCCAGCTCTTCTGTGGCTGTCAAGTGTCACTTTTTTGGCTCAGGTACGTACCTGTCTTTTCTTTCTGCCCGCTGCTAACCACGGCTGCTCGACAAATGAGGTGTGTATGTGTATGTGTGTGTGTGTGTGTGTGTGAGAGAGAGAGAGAGAGAGAGAGAGAGAGAGAGAGAGAACATCGAGTGTAAAACTCTTCCCGTAACATACAAATAGTAATCACACACACACACACACACACCTGTCAAGAGACGGCACAAACACAGGTTCCGCCTCAGTGAAAACGGTAATGAAGTCATCATTTATTGATGTCAAGAGTCTTTCCCACAGACCAACAACCCACTCTCCCCCTACCAGCTCTCCTCCTCCTACTCCCACTCGGCAGCCACCGACCTTGGAGGCATGTTAGCAGCACTATACCCGCCCGGGTATCGAGGGAGGGATAGAGTGACGGCTGCTTGATGAACCAGCACTTCAGTGGCTGTCAAGTTCCACTCTCTCGGCCCAGGTAGCTGTGTTTTTCTGCCTAACCGACGCCCGCACGACTCGTTCTTGGCAGAACTAGGTTTATCTTTATTCCTGCGGTAAGCACTACGCTCGGCCTTTTCGGTAACACCACAGAAAGATCGTGAATACACACACACACACACACACACACACAGATTAGCGTAAATCAAGTGAGTGAAAAGTTATCTAATTTTCCGGTAGAGGTAGCGTGAGCGAGCGAGTTAAATGAGAGAGAGAGAGAGAGAGAGAGAGAGAGAGAGAGAGAGAGAGAGAGAGAGAGAGAGAGAGAGAGAGA